>PVIJ01008548.1:0-73137 GCA_004024925.1 Scalopus aquaticus
GTGGTGCAGCGGTTGAGCGCTGCGCTGTGGAGCTGTCGGCAGCTGCGACGCGAGTTCGACGCCCGGCCGGGGAGAATCCCACATGGTGGGGCAGACCTCTCCTGCCTCACCCGCTGCTCCCCTCAGCAGTGTACTTCTGATCTGCCTGTTCTGCTCCCCACTCTGTCTCTGGTGAACCCTCTCGCCGCCCCACGCCTCTGGCCTGTACCCCAGCTTGTATGTAAAAAAAAAAAAAAATAAAATAATTAAAACAAGAGGGAGATGTACCCAGCACCCACTAGAACTAATCTTATATTACCTGTGACCTCCACCCTTCAATAACTGCCTCACCACCAATACTAACTAGTTTAAATAAAACAAAGTAGTTAAAAATAAAACAAAATCTAACTGCTTTTATTTTGATAGGTAAATGAGAATTTATCTATCTGAAGGATTATACGTCTTGAAGTTATACATAAAAAACATAACTTAAAGAAACATCCATTTGTCTTTTCAATTCTAGAGAGACTAATTACAGGTACCCATTGCTGATAAATTTTCTTTTCTGAGACAATATGCTAATTAAACTTTGACGACTCTTCATTTACTTACATGAATCCTGCTCTGTTGTAACCAGATCTAGGACAGGAAGAGCCATGATCCAGTCACGCAGGTGACTCCCTCAGCAGCCCTAGGTGGTCCAGTGTCTTATGCTTTGTCATTCTCTAAAATGTCCCATGCTTCTCACTACCACGTGCTCAGTATTTTTTCTTTTTTCCCCTAAGTTTCATAGATACTTTTCTTTGAACTCTTCTTTATTTTTATAGTCTTTAGTAAAGACTACTTGGTGGAGAAAATCACGTTAAATATTCTATTCTCAGTATTGTTCATAGTAAGATACTAAAATAAGAACAACAACTAGCCCCCGTTTCCACCATATTGGAGGAGAAAATTTCAGGGAAGAAGCTGGTGGAACAAAGTGAAGTGAGCCCAGTATGACTTTGTTCACGAAAGATTTTCAGAATCCATGCAGCAAAAGGTGAATGAGGTACACAAAGAACAGTGTGAGAGGTGTGTCAGCTATGAAAAAGTGCAAGAGACTTTGAGTGAGCAGTCCAGCTACCTTAAAGGGCTGTCCAGAGTGATACTTGTTTACTTCAGCCCCAGCGCCACAGGAAGGTAAATGCCAGAGTGTTCTAAAGGGCAGAACAACTATATGATGATGGTCTTGTTAATTTTTTTAAAAGATTTATTTATTTATGTATACAAGCTGGGGTATAGGCCAGAGGCATGGGGAGGCGAGAGGGTTCACCAGAGACAGAGTGGGGAGCAGAACGACGGAGGCAGATCGACGGAAATACACTGCTGAGGGGAGCAGCAGGCGAGGCAGGAGAGGTCCTCTGGGCCATGTGGGAATCTCCCCAGCCGGGTGTCGAACTCACATCGCCACAGCGGACAGCTCCACAGCGCAGTGCTTAACCGCTGTGCCACCAGGGAGGCCCCAGTCTTGTTAATTTTGATAAAATGATGCAAGTCTGAAGGAGGCACTAATATAGCTGATTATTTCATTCAGAAATACCCGTCACTCCAAAATCTACCAGAAGTAGGTAGAAAAGGTAACTTTTCCCAGGACTGTCAGCACAGCCTTCTGTGTTATCCAGGGTGGGAGCTGCTAGCCACGTGCAGCTACTGAGTATTTAGAATATGGTTCGCGTGACTGAGAAAAAGAAGCCTTCGTTTATTTAATTTTAATTTAATCAGATACATCTGACTAGTGACTTTCATTCTGATTTTGTAGCTCTAGATTTAAAAAACAACAACACACAGAAAAGCCTGAGGAAAATTATCCATAGTCACATGCCCCTAGAAAGAGGTTCTGTCAAATTCACAGGGTCCTTCCCTAACACAGACCACCCTCCCAATGACGTGGCCACTCCTCTCTTTCTATCCCTCCATCTCTGAGATAACACTACACTGTCTCCACAGTCCGAGTTCATAATCCGTGAGGCCCACACCTTTACATAATGACTAGTGTCTTCACAGCTTCAATTTATTTATTTTTTATGGATAATACAGTATTGTCTTATTTATTTATTTATTTATTTATTTTTTTTAAAAACTATTTTTTTTTTAAAGATTTATTTATTTATACATACAAGCTGGGGTACAGGCCAGAGGCGTGGGGCGGCGAGAGCGTTCACCAGAGACAGAGAGGGAAGCAGAACAGGCAGATCAGAAACACACTGCTGAGGAGAGCAGTGGGTGAGGCAGGAGACGTCTGCCGCACCATGTGGGATTCTCCCCGGCTGGGCATTGAACTCGCATCGTGAGCTGTCGACAGCTCCACAGCGCAGCGCTCAACCGCTGCGCCCAACCGCTGCGCCAGCAGGGAGGCCCAGTATTGTCTTATTTAAATGTCAATATTATATTTACACATACAAAATGTTCACATAGGCAACTTGGGAGTGTTTACCATTATTTCTTATAGTAATATTTGTTTTGACTCATTAACAACTGTTTTGAGCCCTGTTTTCCTGGATTACAACCACCTGATAAAACAGGATTTCTCCTTTGATCCTTTTTACTCAAACAAACATTTTCTAAGTTCACAAATATTTGACTTATTCTTTTCTCTATACACTTACCTGTTATGTCTGATTTATATACTTGGTATTTATAAATATAATATCAATTTTGTTCAGCTTTAATTTATATATTTGGTAACCAGACCACCAATGTGAATAATTCATCTACATATTATTTTACTGATTGAATGGGACAGAAAAAGCAGTGAGGACTTCACACATCTGTGATTTTCTCTTATAAGCACTATCTTTTCCATACTATTATCATATATTTAAAACACAAGTATATCTGTAACTTCACACATATCACGATTTTCTATTCCATCCCAGAATGATTACATCACCAAATGAATAAGAAAGAGAAAAAGAAATAGAGGGACGGTGAAAACAAGAGGAGAAAATGTAAGAGGTTCTGGAATTTCTCTAGAGAAAAACAAAACTTGGCAGTTGCACGGAGAAAATTCAGGACTAGGGTGGGACAAAAAGTACACAGCGAGCCACAGTGAGCATTCCAAGTGAGTCCTTGCTGTGAAACTGTTAGCGCACAGAGACTCTGGGGGTGATGTGGGTCTGGGCCAAGTCTTGGTGTCGGGAAGGCTCTAGGAAGGGTAGCAGTGGGCAGAGAGCAGGGAATGTCCAGCAAGGGCTATAGGAACACGGAAAAGGGAATAAGATTCAGAGGCGCCAAGGGAGTCAGTTGTGATGTCACCTACGCTGCTAATCTACATAATGATTTCATACACCCCTCACATCATTTAAATAAGAAAAAAAAATTACCTGTGGTGTCCTGAATACCGAGGACCACGGATATGGCCCATTCCTCTGCACCCTGGAGTAGGACAAACAGCTTGCCCTGGAAGGATTTTCACATCATTTGCTCCTTCAGGAAGTAAAAGAACATATCTTGAAAACACCCTCAGTAAAGGAAAACCAGAAAAACTAAAATATGTCTAAGTGATATCCATTGAGACTTAACAAATTAAAAACAAACTACCACTGAAAAATACTGAGTACTTGTGATGTATATAAAATAATTTAGCAGAAAATATCAGAACTATAACAGATAACACTAACAGCAACTAAAATTGAATACCACGAAAAACATAGAGACATAAAAAAAAACATATGAGTACATTCACTTATACCTTTCAAAAGATAATACTGGCAAAGGCAGGACAGCCATGTTTTGAGAAAGCAAAAAGGTGAGGTATGCTTTGTGGTCTCCCATGAAACTCCTGCCAACCACAGAAATGCTGGGCAGAAACTGAGCTAGCAAATGCACCCTTCAGCCAGAGCAAGCATCGCCCTCCTTGTGCTTCCTTGAGGCGCTGTCAAAGTTAGCTAAGAAAGAACTGCCTGACCCAAAGTCCGGCCCAGCCAGTGTGCCACACCTTATCTGCTCTAGCTCAAGAGACGGTTCATCTCTACAGATGATCAGAATTAAACACCTCTTGCTCTGTTCTGTGATTTTCTATAGTTCTGGGTGTTATTTCCCAGATAATCCCATACTTTCTTTCTCCCTCCTCAGCTCTCAGACTTCCATTTTGTATTCAGGTTCCCTACTTGTCCTGTCTCTATTTTCTTCTTCTAGCTATAACATAATCTGGTTGCTGGCTAGGCACTGTGTCCTGGAGCTTTCTTCAGGCATACCCCATGTGCCTCAGCATTGCTAAAGAAGTCAGTGCCCTTTCTCCCTTGCTGTGCCTTTTCTAGTCTGTATTTCTTCATATTATTTTATGACTTCTGTTCTCTGAAGGCTTCAGCACAGGGTCCCACCACCACGGGCCTTTTCACTGCTCTCAGTTATGTGCCTGTCACCCCACATCACTCAGGGAAGACTTCAATGTCCAAAGTGACCTTTTCAAAATGCAAATCTAACCATGTCACTTCCCTGTTGCACTTCTCAGTGGTTTCTCATCATTGTTGGTATTAAGTTCAAAATTCCTAGACTGGATCATGTGATCTGACTCTTATTTGTCTCTTCAGGTATGTTTTACTAGATTTTCCCCCTCATTCAATATTCTACATCAATATTGGCTTTTTCTCTATCTTGAACCTGATAGGTTCTTTTGAGGTATTTGCATATTCGAATAAGTTTCTTATCTGGGTAAATCCTTGTTTTTCAGGTCACAGCTTGTATTTTATTTCCTCAAGCTAACTTGCAAGAGTATGTGAGGTTCCCATTTTACATAGCATCTACATTGACTACAAATGAAATGATTATTTGTTTAATGCCTATTTCGCTTATTAATCTATAAGCCACAAGCTTGATTGCCATTACTACCTGGTCTGGCATATAGTTGTTGCTCAGGAAATGCTCACTGAATGAATGAACAGATGAGTATTCCATCTTTCTTCCCTCATAAAGCTTACAGTCTAGAAACAAGGTTTACATATAAACCAGAAATCTGAATTGTTGTATTATTATATTGCATGAAAATAATGACTGAGGTTTCCTAATGTGTGATAATGTTGGAAAAAATAAATACCTCAAATATCAATACATTTTCATCAAATTTACTGATGTCTTTGTTACTTAATATCTACCAAGGACTTTGCAAAACATCTTGAAGGAGTGTTAGAAATAAATGCCTTATTCAAAGGTGGCTTTATTTAAGAAAAAAAAAAAAAAAACGATAACACTTTTGTTTTTGCGTAGAAGAACCAGGGTATACGCCAGAGGTGCAGGGTGGGTAAGAGGATTCAACAGAGAGAGAGTAGGGAGCAGAATAGGCCGATCTACTGAAATAAACTGCTAAGGGGAGCAGCAGGGGAGACAGGAAAGGTTTGCTGGGCCATGCGGGTTAGCTCCCTGCCCGGGGATCGAACTTAGCCGGTAGTAGTGATGCTGAGACTTAACCCCTAGGCCATCAGGGATGGCCCTAAAAGTATCTTTAAAAAGGAAAATAAGTTTTAAACAAATTCAAAGAATTGATAGTTAAAAATTATAAAAACAATCTTTAAGAAATATGTCAGGGAGTAAAAGGAGCTATTGGAAAGAAAAAAAAAGACTACAAACGGGCTGTTTTTTCCAATTGTGTCTCACAATATACTACCAAGTCATGGTAACAGAACCTGGAATGTTAAGCCCATAAACAAACCTACAAATAAATACTTTGCAACAGCCTTCCCAGATAAAGCTTGGTGTAGACAACATTCAGCAAACTCTTAATGAATGTTATTTTATTTTTCAGGGATATTTTAATGTACTTGATTAAATTAAGGTTTAAAATGATCTTGTAATATTTGTTGATATATATTTATATTCAGAGCTTTCATGGGTATATAATTCTCTTCTTGATAAATTTGTAAGGAGCAGGATGACCTCAATAATAGAAGAGTTACAACATTAAAACCACATCAAGGAACATAACAGAGGAGTCAAGAAAAACATGAAAATAAAAATGCAGAGATTTAAACAATTTTATCAGTTAAATTTCATATGATGAAGTTTAATGGTAAATTAGACAGTCATCCCTGGGGGAAAAGAAAGTTATATATTCATTCTGTAACAGTGCCTATTATTGCCTTGAGGATAAAGGTAACTTAAGATAAAATTAATGTTTTTCTCCAGAAAATAATTGCATTTTCACCAAGAGTATCTCACTTGTAACTTAAATATTTATAGAATTCAGTCTGGGGAAAAAATTTTCTCAGCTTGAAATCAGTTCTTCAGAGACCATACCTGATCATATTACCCTTTTGTGCTATTTTTTTTACTACTCTGTCTGAAATTATTTTCCTAGTTTATCTGTTTATCACCTGTCTCCCTTCACTAGACCTCATCATTAACAAACCTTACCTATTTACCTTAAATACTGACCTTACCTAACTTACCTAACTTGCTTACCATAATATACCCAGTACCTACAATAGTAATGATTAACACATGATAGATACTGAATGTTTTATAAAAAAACATAAAAGACAACAATTAACACTTCTAAGCATTATTTTAGAATGTCCTGATCGATGATGCTATGAGATAATCACTATTTTAGTCTCATTCAGAGCTTAGTTTGTCTAATATCAATCTCCAGTTTTTTATTTCTAAATACTGTGGGCTACTTTTTATATCAAGCAACATGAATAACTCCTAATTTATTCTAAGTTTTCTATGAAAATAAATCTAATGGCAGAGTTCTCTTTGCAAGAACAAACAAGAAGTGGAAAATATCCTTTAAAGTGGAAATTATCTGAATAAATTGCAATACTTCCTACAACATGGTAATGCAGAAAAATGTCCTTGTGGTTCTCATTCACATAAAATCAGTATCTCTCAAGTAGGGAAAATAAACCTCTCTTTGATTAAGCCATTGTAAACAGATTTTTCTGTTACTTGCAGCTGAAAAATCCCTGCAATAAGACAGTGATTTTATTTTGTTTTCCCTTTTGTGAAATCAAGCAATTGTTCTTAAACAAAGACTAGACTTGCATGTAGGCATTAGACCTATTGTCATGTAAAGATGATGTAAGATGTCAAGGGCAAAATCAAGAAATAAAAGAGATTGTACTCCTTTCTAGAAAATGAGAAAGGGAACTATCTCTTACTTCAAAATGACCCAAATTGGCGGCCATAAGTGATGTGAATGGAAGTGTTTATTATCCCACCCAGAATGGGTTAGGAGCTGAGATCATCCGTCTCTTTCAAGTGGAAAGCAAGTTCCTTTCAGAACTGTTATTTTATTTGGTATAGAGATGACCCAGAGCAGCACTATAATATTGACACTGATTAAAGCAAATTAAGATGATTTATTTATTTAAATATCTATGTGTGCTCCAGCTTGATGTTGGCCAACATCAGAAAATAAGGACCAACATTCTTATCCTTATTTGAACATTACCCACTGCTGAGAATGTATCCAGTTCAACCTGATTGATTTAGCAAGATTTTTTTAAAGAGAGAAATGACATTAGCTGGCAATATCCACTAAAACACATACAGAAAAGGCAAACAAATTTAAATGTCACTGAAAGCAGGCAATTTATTTTTTTCTTATTTTTTAAATAAAAATACCCATTGAGGGTTATTTATTCATTTAAAGAGCTACTGTGAGCCTGTTAGATGCCAGACAATACTCCAGGTACTATAGATGTGGCAGCAAACAAAGACCTGTGCCATGGGAGATTAACTACTGGTGTCAAAGACCTAACAGAGTACTCAGAAATGTTAGCTAGTGATGGCCCTGGAAAGACATATAAAGAGGGGTGAGGAGGACAGAGTGACAGGATGGGAGTATAGGTACTTCTTAAGGCAGGGTAGTTAGGGAAGAAGTTCTGACATTTGACAGGATCCCACCTGAAGAGAGGGCATGAGATGTGCAGGAATAACAGCAGGAAGATGAGTGTGAACAATGCAAAGAGTGTAAGAAATGAGATATTTAGACCCTCTAGATCCAACTGAAAGAGTCTCCCCCATATTTTGGGTTAGATAAGGATCCTGAAAAGCATAAACCAGGGAACTGAATTAATGAGACCATATTCATTGAAGCTCTGTTCTTTGAAATGTTTTTCCCTCTGAAAATTGATGAAGAGCTTGAGGCAGTTCTCACTATGGCTGGGACTAGAGGCATCCCTGTAGTGATGGTGAACATGTATGGTGTTTAAATACCATGGACCAGACGAGCTTTCATAATGAGTTAATGTTGATGGAGAAGAGGCCTAAGGACTGAGTTACAGGAAGCACAGTATGTAGAGACTAGAAAGGAATGAGAAAGGAAGCTGAGAAGTCCCAGTGGCTAGGGAAGTAAGAGGAAAGCCAGGGAAACACATGCTCCCTGGAGCAGGCATGTGAGAAGGGGGTGGGCGGCTGCATAGCCGTCACAGCATGACGTGTGGACTGAAGCTTGCACACAGGCTGTGGCAGCACGCAGCGCTGTGGTCCTTAGAGCAGGAATCTTTTCAGTGAGTAGACCAGAATAAGTCCAACTGAAGTTCAAGCAAGAATAGAAGGAAAAGGAGGAAACATTGGTATATGCATTTTTAATATTACTTTGGTTTGAGTAGTGATAGCCCTGTTTCAGAAGAGGGAAAATCTGATAATGTAGAGAAAGGTGTACTGGTAGGGAGTGGGCACACCAAGGGACAGGCAGGGAGCCAGGGAGGGCTGACTGGTAATGCAATCGAGGACGGCCCACCACTGCCAGGAAGGGATGTCGAAGCCCATGTGTACAAAGGAAGGTGGGCTAGTGGGCTCGGGGCTGGTAAGATGACCAATTTCTCCACTCCAGGTCTTTATTTTCTCAGCAAGATAGTAATTCAGCAGCTGAGGTTAAGAATGGGGCACAGAAAGCAGCGGTATAAAATCCAGAACAACAAAGTCAACTGTTTAAATATGCACATATTCTCATTTCAAATAATGAAGCTTTTGCTATTTCTATTTTGGATTGGAAACCTGTAGGTTGGCATCTTTTTCTAGCCCAACCTCCAGGGATTTATATTATAGTTTGCTGAGAATATTTAATGAAATAATTAGCCTTGACTGTTGAAGAACACAAATAATAAACGTATCTGTCAATCTGAAATTATAGGTTAATCACACCTATTCTCTACCTCCTAATGAAATTAAGGACAATAAATACCCATTGTGCTACAATAATGAGTTTTTCAAACAGAAGAAGAAATTAATATACCCAAACACGGTGCTTGCTTGTATTAGATTGCAGGCTGTCAGATTTTATGATATATAAATAAAATAGAACAATTTCCTTTCTGTGAAGCAGAAATGCAACAAAAGAATGAAAAACATTTTCTAAGAATGTAATTGTTATCCTTATTTGATGATCTTGAAAAATTTAAAGTATAACAATGGTGGCAATAATAGAGGAAGGTAAATTAACCAGCCACCTAACACACATTTAGGAAAACATTTATGACTACGGTAGAGGCTGAAGGAGATCAATGAATATGATATTACTTATTGATTGTACCATATAGTACTTATTGTACTTATTGTATCATGCAAGAAGAGTGCACCAGAAATGAACAACGTTGTAAAAGTTCCTTTTATAGATCTAACAGTTTCTGAGAAGTGACAGTAAAAAGTGAAACATGTTATACTGGCCTTTGCTCAGTATTTAAAAGGAGAGGTCAGAGCAGCTGGTCAAGATTTTCTTAGCAAAATACAATGAAATGCATTTATAACATGTTGAGCTATAAAAAATAGTCAAAATAGTATAGTGATGAATCATGCAAGGATTCCAGAAAAGGAGGATCTCATGGGTATGTAAATATCAAAAAAACAAACAAACAAACAAACAAAAAACAACAAGGTTTATCTGGAAAGTGGGATGATTTGACCAAAGGTATGCGTATGAAGCAACCTAGATCTGGTTAAGTATTGGCATGTGCCACTACAAGATTTGGGGGCAAGATACAGAAGTGTGAATGGTGTTAACTGACAAATGGTAATGAAGTCATTAAAGAGGAAAGGGAAAAATACAGATTTATTTGACATAGCTCTCCTTTAAACATCACAGTAGCCCTTTGAAGAGTTTATAGCATAAATGTATACACAGCTATTTCAATAAAGTTCAGTTTTCTACCAAAAAGCATAGGTTTTCATGAAAGAGCAGTCTGTTTTGTAACTGTTTTCAACCTATCAAAAAAAAAAAATTGGAAAATGACTCTCTTGGTTAACGGAAAAGAAAAACTGGGAGAGGATCACATAATGCAAAACCAAGGATTAAAAAAAACACTTTAGGGATCACTGCCCCCCCTCCACACACAAAAAAATTATGTAACTAAACTAAATTGAATTAAACTTACTTCTAACTGATAACTTTCTTCTGAGGGACTGAAAAATTACATGGCATTAAAAGTACTTAATGAATACCCTATTGCCCTAGACAGTCATTTTTCATTATTTTAAAGTAGGAATTCAAAACAGATATACTTGCTGTTCAAGCTTCATTTTTTACACAAATTCTCAAAGATATTATATAAAACTATTCTTTGTGTGTCCTGCAGCTCCTTTAGTTTGTCTGTTATATGGAATTGGTCTTTAAAAATGATTAACTTGGTACTTGGTTTATGTAAATGAATTTTTTTTTTCATCTAATCTAAGTGAAAATGCTGCAAAACCTCTCTTCCCCACCATTTGCTCTCTCACTCTCTATTTTTGTTTCTCTCTCCCTCTTTTGTTTCCCTCCACATTGCCTCATGCAAAGTGATATTAAGTAGAAGACAAAAGTGTGGTAACTTGTGCCTTCTTATTTCTAGAATTCCCCTATGAGGGAGGTACAGTACAGGACTGAAACAGCAAGTACATCACGGATGCTTAGGTATTGTTCATGAGCTCCTAACCCTTGAACTACTTTCTCCCTCTCATCAAAATTAGGAGCTGTGTCTCACATAATTTACTGAATAGAAAATCAACCGAAGAGCTGCTGACAGAAACATCAGCTGTTCTCATAATCAAACATTTTATAAACATAAAAGTTATTTAGAAGAATTAAACACACTCAAATACTCAAGACTCCAGAGTGGGTGACTATAACATCTTTCTAATAACCTGCAAATTACATATAAAGCAGTGAACTATGGCACCCATAATCCCTCCTCAAATTAGTGTTGATGTAACATTAAAAACTTTCATTACCAATAAGCTTTTGGACAATCTTAATAGAAAATGTTACAAATCATCCCAGAAGCTTTCATATATATAATTAATAATTACATTTCTCCTGTGGCTGCTACTCTAACTCTAAGGTTAATGACATTCCCATATTAAATGATTTTGAATAAGCTTGGCAGAACAGCTATGTCTCTAATGGGAAGGAAATCCTCCATCCAGATCTATGAAAGATGCTTGGATGAAACGGAAGGAGTAGTTCACCCTCCTGTAAGACCTGTGCACCAGTTTATTCACTGGTGCCTTTGAATTAGTTTGGATTCAAACCTGAGACGTTACTGAGTGTAAAGGATTGGTGCTGCCCCAGAGGGAGTTCCATACAGGAAGATGCACTAGACTAGACTTCCTCCATGCTGTCTGGACCAAAGAAATTACAACGTTCATTTTCATTCTGTATATGTAAAGACACGCCATCCAGAGGAGAGAAAGCTCACATGACCATTCAGATCCTAACTTGCCTCTGGCTATGTGAGTGTCCACAGGGACGGACCTCAGGGACTTCCATTTCAGTCCGGCCTAAAACAGCAGAACAAGTGGTAGGTCCCTGTCAGGGTAGAGTCCCTAGACACAGCAGGATTAGGAGAGCTTGGGAGACCACTGCAGGAAGAGAGGTTCCATTACTGGCATATACAGCAGAAAGGGACTCAAAAAAGTACCAGGGGCCTCCCTGGTGGTGCAGCACTTAAGTGCTGTGCTGTGGAGCTGTTGGCAGCAGTGACGCAAGTTCGATGCCTGGCTGGGGAGATTGACACACGGCGCAACAGACCTCTCCTGCCTTGCCCGCTGCTCCCCTCAGCAGTGCATTTCCATCGATCTCCTGTTCTGCTCCCCACTCTGTCTCTGGTGAACCCTCTGGCCACCCCACGCCTCTGGCCTATACCCCAGCTTGTATGCATAAATAAATAAATCTTAAAAAAAAAAGTGCCAGATCCCACAAAATCAGAATTCTAGACATAAGCTTCTGAATCTTACCTCCCACATGTTCTCTAGTCTCCCATTAGGTTGGGAACCAGTGACTTAGTCCATCCATAAATAAGGAAATAAAGGGTTTTTTCTTTTTGGGGTTTGCCGGTTTTTTTTTTTTGTTTGTTTGTTTGTTTGTTTTTGCAAATAAGGAAAAATGGTTTATAAAGTCAAATAACTTGTGCCAGAACATAAATAATTATGAGTATTAAAACAAGAGCAAGTTCCTAACTAACAGATCTGTCCTCTTGTCACTCTGCTTTTCTGTCCGTAAGCAACTGCATTAAAGAAAGCCTTATGTGTAGATACACAAATGTTCTAACTGCCACTATTCCAAGCTCCAAAGCGCATCAAGGTGGTCAACTATTTGAGAGGAATAGAATGAACTCTGAGCCCTCCCACCATGCTGCTCATGTGACTGGGAATGAGCATGTGCAAGAGACTGAAGGGTCAGCTGGGTCCAGTCCCATGCGCCCTTCACAGGGGAGCAGTATCCCCAGTGCGCAGCGGTCCTGGCACTGAAAGGTGGGACATGATTTTCATACAGCGTGACCCTCAACTCACACCAATCTCTTCATCTGATGCATAACAAGGGCCAAATACTAGTTTCCGTGACCAGGGCTAGTCCACTGTGCTGGGCTTATTAAGACACTTTTCAGCAACTATGACAGCATATTTTTTTGTTTTATACACCAAATTTAGCAGCTAACCTTAGAATGAGATGTGAGTTCACTGTGTGATAAATTTTCCTTAGCTGCCTGGAATTATATAAAATTTGTTCGGAGGTACTGCATAAAAAGATCCCTCTCCTATTCTGATGGAGTTCATGACAAAACAAGGCCATTCATATGAAAAAGAGGATGACTTCAAAGAAAATAATGGATGATGCTCTTGTCAATCAAATACAACAAGCTGCACATTAGAGGACAAAATTTCCACAACCATTTTAACTCTGCTTTACAATTTGTTGGGACATAAAGACTTCTAATGCTCAGGAAAACAGTTAAGTAAAGTAGCAATAAGGAGAATGTAGGGAGGAATGTCTTGGAGGAGAGGGTAGTAACGAGGAAGGTAATTTGTATGCTATCAGCAGCCATATCCCCACTCTTAATGATTTTCAACTATTTGGTGACTACAGAAATAACATTACCTAAAGAAATTTTTTGTGAAGAAATGATGCCAATGAACTATGGCATTTTAAAGAATGCTCTAGGGTGGGTGAGAAGCAGCAGAGGACCATCCTAGAGTCACATCAAGCATAACAGGGAATGGACACTGGCTGGTCAAAGTTGTTCCGACTTTGTGTCTGCAGCTCCTAGAATGAGGAGCTCCGAAAGATGTCAATCCTGTGAGCAGATCATGGAAGGAAGGCCTCTGCTTACTGTTGCTGGGTGTGCAGTAAGCTGTTCACCTAAAGACCTATACAAGGCATTCTGCCATCTATTAGAACTATAGTCATCTGACGTGTTAAAGCGAAACCTACTGCTTTGCTCAGGAAAAAATATTCTAATTTTTACTTTCTCTTTGAAAATGAATACCAAAGCATATGCAAAAAGGAACATATAAGCCAAAAGCTCTTAGTTCCCAAATATGCCATAAAATTATCAGGTCTCTAAGTTTGCTATTTGCATTGTTCATTGAATTTCAGATTTATGTATTTTTTGTATAAAACTGCATCTTCTTTATTTTGGACACTCTAATTTCAGAACAAAATAAACAAAAAAGGACAATACACAACCTCCAAAACCCTTGTCAATGTAGGAGGTAGGGACCCTCCTATTCTGCTGTGGAAAGAATCGGGGGACACTATACAGAGGGCACAGAGTCAGCAGGAGAAATTCCTGGTCTATTTCTTCCCTGTGAGAGGAATCTTCATCATCCTTGTGGGGTGCGGGGGGGGGGGGTCCTGTGAGAGTCAGCAGCACTGGGCTGTCTGCCGCCACGCCATCTTCATCAGTACCCAAGTCTAGCTTGGCTGGAGGGTGTCTGAGAATCCTCAAGTGAGAAGCCAGAAGAGAGCAGCAGAGTTTCCAACAGTACCCAGTCCGTGACAGCACCTCACACTTGTCTGTAGCTGCCTACTGCTGCACTGTCTCCAAGGGCGGGGGTGGGGGGTTGGTTGGGTTGATCTCCCGGTACTTCTGGGCCATCATGCAGCCCATTGGAGAGCTGTCCTGAAGAACCTGGGTGGGCATGATCTGTTCTGTGCTTTGTGCAGCAGCTCAAGAAATTTGATGGGAAGAACCTGGTCTCAGTTACCAGGGAGAACCTGAAGCTGCCTGAGGCTGCAGAGAAGAAGAAAATGGAGGAGAGGAAGGCCGACTTTGAGAACCTCTGCAAACTCATGAAATAAATCTTCGCTAAGAAGGTGACAATCTCCAAGAGGCTTGTGTCTTCAGCCTGCTGCATGTGACTAACACCCACAGCTGGACAGCAACAGGGAGAGAACATATGTATTTTCAACTTCTTGATTCTTGGTTGCTTAGAATTCAAAATGAAATGAAAAACCAACACACCACAATTCCTTTAAGGTTTCTTTCCTAATGCAAATATATGTTTACATTGAAAATATTTGAGTCTATCTTCATTCCAGGGAGTCATTTAAGGGTATATCTATTTATAAAATAAAACTAAGAAGAATTTCAATCTAATACAAAGAAAGACAAATGAACAAAGCACCTCCAAGACGCTAATAAGCTTAACACTAAGCTTATTTCTAAAGCTACATCCAGAGTTGCCCCAACACACTTCCCATGTCCATTCTATACACCAAGTTTGAAAGAAGATATTGGTGTGAATAGGAGAAGGTATTTTGGAGGAGGAATTTGAATCTTTTCACATGAAATCCTGGGGCCTTTGGCAGCCCTGTAGTGCCTCCTGTGTGACCTCTGTTGAACCACACACAGAGGTGCCCATTCTCAGGACCTTATCTCCTCCAAGTTTCGTCGTCTTGGTCACCATTGCAGAACTACTGTACTATAGAACTTCCCAAGTCCTGGCAGAGTGCTCAGTACATTATAGATACCAAAGAATAGTCAATGACAGCAGCAACACTACTCTCTCAGATGGTAAAACCCTACTCTGACAGTCAGTTGATGATTCAAGTTTCCATTAACCGGGCCCTGTAGAGGAAAACTGGAGTAGGAGTATAATAATGGCACCTTGTCCCCTTCTTCTTTCCTTGAAAGTGTTAAAGTCCTCTGAAAAGTATTAAAACTCTTTCAGAGAAATCCTGAAAAATCTCCTAGCCAGTTCAGGATGTCCACTAAACTTTCACATGTTGACATTCACAAATCTATGATCAGATATGACACCTAAATTGGGGTATAACATTTCACCTTATTATCAAACCTTGAGTTACTTCATGACTTTCAGAAGGTAGTATGTATTTGTTTTAAAATGTCAGTGACTACACAGAGCTGTACTTTGTTTAGATACGATCTCTCAGGATTAGTAATGGGACAACAAGGACTTTCTTGCCACATCACATCTCAGCTGTAAACAGTGGTAAACTTAGATGAGAAAATAACCTACAAAAATCATTCTGAGTAAACACTATGTTCCTAATGACCAAGTTCTAGGACAAAATTTAAAAATTCTGCCCTTACACCTCCAGTAGGTAGGGCACACAGGATAAGCACTTCAAGTATCATTTAAAAGAGATAATATCATTAAGACTCTAAGTACATTTTTGAAATGTATTATTTTTCCTTGATAAGTCTATCATGTATATCTGTAATTAGGGACTTCTAAAACAGCTAACTTTTTTTAAACACAATATGCTGTAATTATCTATTAAGTCAATGAGTATTTGGGGACTCTTAAAATGCTGATTACTTGCTTGCTTGTATTTTGGAAGAACAAGTATTAAGGATTCCTTATGAAATTAAAAATTTGCTGTTAGCTGGCTAAGTTGAAAACCTTTACTTTTTCATGAAAAAGACACCTATCCACCTTTACAGTTATTGCTCCAGATCTGGATGATAACTGCATTAACTCTTGCTTTATAATCTAAGTGAATTTCCATATCTGACAGAAT
Organism: Scalopus aquaticus; assembly: GCA_004024925.1. Lineage (NCBI taxonomy): Eukaryota > Metazoa > Chordata > Mammalia > Eulipotyphla > Talpidae > Scalopus > Scalopus aquaticus. The sequence goes on from PVIJ01008548.1 coordinate 16,199, forward strand.
AAAATAGTTCTAGTTACACAGGGTCCCAAATGTTCATCAGAGGGCTTTATTAGTCATTCATTTCTTAATGTAGACTTAAGTATTTTATCTCTCTTAGCAGGATAAACAGTGTACCAGGCCATATGGTATATTTAAAAATCATTCTGTTATAGTTATATATTTGCTGTTTAATGAACCAAATGGAATAAAACTGATTTATATATTTTACAAGTTATGTTCTATTATGTTTACATTTAACAAATAAATAAATTAACAATGTTCTCAGGGTCTTTAATATAAATTATAGAATATGTATTGTTATTATAGTTTGTATGATTATTCTATTACTATGCACTTTAACTTCACAGCAGTGCTTCTCATTTAATTTACTTTGTAATTAAGCATAATTACTTCCAAATATAAATCAAAGAGAAGTTAAAGAAAGAACAATGTCAAAATTATTTGGACATGGAAGCAAGCTAGGAAATCTCCTTTTTCTGCCTGTCAGCTTCCTGTTTATGAGTGTTTTCTCTGATGGCAGTGTGGGGAGGGTATTTTGGCTCACAACTCTCCTTCTCAGCCTGACTACACTAATTCCATAGCTACTATTGAAGAATTTACTTTATGAAGGGTGGAGATGAGAGCCAAGGTAGTCTCTAAAGATGCTCTGTCATATGATTAAAATCAAGAAATATACATATCAAGAAATATGAATCAAGAAATATAAATATCAACTGGAAACCAGGAACCAGACACTGGCGAAACAGTGAAACGCGAAACACTCACTGTCCCTCCATCCATGAAACTTACAGTATCATGGGGATTACTGAGGAAAAAAATAAGGAAACAGGCAACTAAAATAAATATATATAGGGATATGCACTGTGGGGAAAAGGTGAAAGGAAAATAATAGTGGCGGTTGTTCTTTAGATAACTGCCAAGGAAGGTCCACCTCAGATGAATTCTAAAGGATGAGACAAAGTTATCTATCAGAAGAGCAGATCTATCAGAAGACCATGCTGGGTGGAGAAGAAAGCATAGCCTGGAATGGAAAGAATTTATGTTAAAGAAATTGAAAGAAAGGGGTAATGGAGAAAACAAGAGGTGAATGGGAGATAAGAAGGTGAGACAATGCAGTCATATTCTTTCTTTCTTCATGCATTTCCCCCTCTGTCCTCATTTTCTCCCTCATCAGACTGGCATTGGAGCAGGTACTTATAGGGTGTATAAGGAGCCTCAAAATAGGGAGCCCCAAAATAAGACTGGGGCAATAGGAGTGGTATGTCAGACAGAAGGGGAAGATGTTGCAATGGCCACTGGCCATTAGAACCCAAGGTTGAAATTCTGCTTTGGCATAACCTGTGCCAAATAGAGAAGGGAGAAAGTTCTTTCATGCCTCTGTAAGGAGGCACAGGGAAGTAAGCAGAGCACTGATAGGTGAGCAGAAGCCTGGGGTTAAGATGCAAAAGCCAAATAAAGACCAGGACAAACAATGAGGACAACTCAGGTGGGCAAAGTACGATTTCTTCCAGGCCTAAAAAGGCTTTCTCTTTATGGAAAGGGAAGGTAAGCCTTGTCTTTAGTGCCAGCTGCACTCCCTGAGAGTGAATCATACGCAGCTACTACAGACTCCCTAGATATGAGTCTGTGCTGCAATGTCTATTTTGGTTTTTATCATCCATTTCCCGTCATGCCTCATGCAACACTGCAAAAGAGAGGTGCCATCCCTTACTGGAAACCCAGACTCAGCACTCCCATGCATCCCTCTAAAGTTGGGATCTCACAGCTGCTAGGCTGGCCACCCATCTGTGTGAACAGGGAGTAATGGGGAAGAAGACTTATATGATTTTAAAAGTACACACTGAGGGGGCTGGGCAAGTCAGGAAGTACATTCTCAGGAGGACCAGAGACTCACCTTTCTCTATGAAGTTATGAAAAAACAATAATCCACACTCTTCCCCCTACCCCCCAATGAAAGGGTGGACATGATGGGCTTGAAGGATTCTGTCAGTTTTACATTCTGCATTCACATCTTTGTTGACTCCAAGGATAGAGCACGTTCTAGGCTGGCTCAGAGTTTCTGCGATTACAAATCAAATCCTCTCTCCTGTGCCTACTTGTTTTTATACTCAGGCAGAAAGAGCAGCTCTGCTCTTCTCCAGTGTGTGACACATGGTATTTGGTATTCACAACACAAATGGTGAGGCTAGGCAAGTCTGACAGGATGGTCACCCACATAGAGGACGCACTCCCTGAGGTGCTGAGTGGCCCACTGTGTCACCCCACAGGCCACCAGCTCATCACTGCATGGTTTCTGTCACTTCAGAACATTTATCTGTAGGCTGATGAGTAAAGTCTATTAGTTACCAAGGGTGCATCCAAATCCATGTTTGACTTTTGAAGCGGTTCTTTTGTTTCAGTTTATATCTACCTTATTAGAGGCATTGGAACCTGTCACAATTTTATTTCATTATTTCTATTCCCACCTTAAAACATTACCAAAGCATTCCCATGCAATCAAATATTCAGTTTAACTCTCACTTCTGACAGTGCTTTTTAACACAAGGGCTGAAAGGGATAGGAGGATGAAATAAATATAGAAGAATTACAGTTATAAAACATAGACAGATAGGAATACAACAACTGGACAAATATTCACTGAGCATTTGCTGTACGAAGGACACAGACTAAGGCATTTCAGTCCATGAAGCAAGTAACCAGGGCTGGAGGAGGGAGAGACTAAACACATTCAAAGAAACTGTCCTATTTGCTGACTGACATATTCCATTTGGACCCTTCGAGCATTTTCTGACATGCATTTGCTACCTGCAACAGCTGCAACGAGTCTAAGAAGTAAAGGTGAATATGTCAAAGATCCTGTCCTTGAGGATCTCGTGTTCTAAAAGGAGAATCACCCATTCATCGGTTCAGCGACTATCACGTGAGTTCCCAGACTGTAACGTTGTTTTGAGGTGGCACTAACAGGACAGAAACAAGTAAGTACATTAATTCATGGTGGTCTGTGAGAACCCCCATCAGGAAACACAGAGCAGCTAAGGGGGTAAAATATGGCTAGGCTGCTGCCTGTGGGCAGCTAGGGCAGAGAGGCATCTCTGGGGGGACATCTGAGCAAAGCCCTGGGAGACGTGGCAGCACAAAGCTCCAAGGCAAGGGGACAGCTGAGGCAGCAGTGGCTACGTGCAGCTGGTGTGCCAGAGCAGCCAACACTGGGGGCACAAAGACAAAGACAAGTGAAAAACCCTGCTACACAGGTAGCCAGAGGCAGGTAAGACCTCCAGGTGACAGGAGGCACTTTGGAAGGAACTCCATATGCATCGGAAGCTTTTAGAGGTCATGGGCCCAAGAGTGGCAAGAAAAATGTAACTGCAACACAACAGAAGAGAAGACAAAATGCCATGAGTTGACAAGGATGAAAGGATAATTCATCACCCCAGCGACATCAGACAGAGTTCTGGAGATGAGGTGACACTTGACCACAGAGGTCTTCTGCCCAAATACCAGCAAGACAGGTAAAGATCCTACCCAGAGGCAGAGAGGCCCTCGGTGTAGACTAAGAAGAGAGGGAGCAGAAGTGAAGAAAGTTCCGCTGCCTAAATCAAGGACAAAGGAATGGTCAACTGCGCTTAATATAAGAGAAGGTTCAGATGAGCAGTGGTTACCTATTTGATTTAACAATAGAAAGTCACTGAACAACAGTAACAATGATTTTATTTCACTGGTGGTATATTTACAGCTGTGATACTGTGATTTATAATGAGAAATGTGTATTAGCTTTTCTTTGCTGGCACAGAGTTTCTAAAACCCTTGGTATTTCTTGTGATGAGAGCAAAAATGATGTTTTTGTTATGCTAATCAGGTGAATTTTGGAAAGCACCTAGGGATGGGAACTAGTTGCTACGGGAACCAAACATGTGATTAGAGAGTTGGAACTTTCAGTCTCATTCCTAGACCTCTGGGGAGGGGAGAAGGGACTGGAGATTGACTTCAATCACCAATCACGACTGATTTAACCAATTGTGCCTCTGTGATGAAGGCTTCACAAAAATCCAAAAGGATGTGGTTTGGAGAGATTCGAGACTGGTAAACACCTGGAGGTGGTAGGAAAGCGGCATCTCGGAGAATATGGAAGCTGTGCGCGCGTTCCCACATGCCTTGCTCTACCCATCCCTTCCATCTGGCTGTTCTTGAGTATATCTTTTCATAATAAATTGAGTATTTAGTGAGTGAGATGTTGTTCTGAATTCTGTGAGCCACTGAAGCAAAAGCTTAGGTGACAACCTGGTCCTGCACCTGTATCTGAAGGGGAAGAGCAGTCTTGCAGGTCTGTGCACTTTTCCTCATGCTATTTCCAGACAGTGTCAGAGCTGAGTCCAACTGTAGGACACCCAGCTGGCAATGAAGAATTGTTCAATGTCGGGGGGGAAACCCACACATAGAATAAGGTATAGAATTGCAATGATGTATTTAGATTTTTTTTAATAAAGAACTGCAAAATCTTTAGTTTTCAATTTAATGGGGCTGATAGGGCCTGTTTATCTTAAATCTAAATCAATAACTATAAATGTTTTGAACTGTCTTAAATGTTATTCAATATCCACTCAGACATCAAAAATCCCTTTATGGATACACAATTATAACAAATACTTCAAGAAAAAAAATACTGATTTTGTACACTTTAGGAGATAATGTCAACTCAATTCCTAGATCAAGAAGTGCCCAGAAAGCATCTATACTTGTGCTTTCCCCCAGCCCTGTTACTGACTGAAGGTCCCTGTCCACCAGATGACTGAAAGCAGCCATTAAATAACTCAATCTCATAAACCTACAAGTCTCAGAGATTAAGCAATTTACTCAAAGAAATACAGTCAGGGCAGAATGCAAATTTAAATCCAAAATTTTCTAACTCCTAAATCCATATCTTCTTGCTTCTTAAATTTGGCTAATTCTCAAAGCAAGAAATATTAGGTATTCTATTGCTGCACACAGTAGGCAATCTGTGAGTAAATACTTAACAATATAGTAAAAGAAATGAACTCTTTTTAAGGAAATTTAACATCAAATGTGATCAGGATTACAGTTTTCAAATAATGTGATTAAAAAGATTACCAAAAGGCAATCCAATAGGTAATAGAGGTAGGCATGGTTTGTTTGTTTGTTTTGTTTTTTTGGTTCTGATAGTTTTATATCTTGTAAAGGGCATTCAGGAAACACAAAGTATGGCGAGAAGATCCTGAAGAGTTAATTCTAAGTGTAGAGAAAGTCCACCACGAAGGTCTACGGACGTCAGAAGCCAAACAGATGAACCAGGCCCTCGCGGCATGAGAAAGGCAGGTTACTCTGGCAGGGGGACCAGGGCAGGCTGCAGGTGAGCCTCTGTGGCCGGATGGTGGCTAAGAGGAAACTGCCATCACCTGGCTACCAACCTGCGCTCTTTCCAGTCAAATGGGAGAGAACACTCAAGTTTTCACTCTCAAGAGGCTTTTCAGCTACTTTTTCAAGAACTTGTTTTAGGCTTTAGTGACTGAGTATTATGGTCTTGGCCAGAATATACTACAGTTGTGCAGCTTGACCTTAGCATGTTCCATTTCCTGACTTGATTTCTTCATAAGTATAAATATATTGATTAAGTGGTATTAGCAAAACTGAAACAAACTAAAGGAATACCACTAATCCAGAAAAACAAACTTTAATAAATGCTAATATTTGAGTGTATGAAAGCCAACTTACTTTTCAGCTTATCTATACTTGTTCCATTTCCATCTCTAAAGCAGCTGATCTCTCTCCACTGATTCAGAGCCCCTATACTCTTCTAAACCCAGCTCAAACACCATTCGAAGATATCCCATTGGGATAACACCATTGCTTTCTGCTCACTCTCTAAAGCCACACATAAGCAAACTACATTTATAGATTTTAGGAAAATCTGAAGGTGAGCAAAGTACAGATTATGAAGGGCCTTGTAATCATGCAACGAAATCTCAAGTCTATGAAAGAATATGGCGAATATGAGGAGAAAATTTGGTTTATAGAGACTATCAGCGAAAGAAACAAGAAAACACGTCATGAAGTCATAGCAACAGTCAATGCCAGATTATCAAATTTTGTTGTTGTTGGAGTACCCTGAGCAATAATTTGTTTATGTTTTCCAGGGGAAAAAATATTCAGTGATAAATAATAGAACTAAAAAAAGTTTGGAGCACGATTGTGTGTGTGTGTATTTTTATTTTAACAACAGGGGCATTAATGATACACACTGAATCATAATATAAGCATATCTTAAAGTCTTTGTATTTAAAAGCTAATAAAATTATTGATGCAAGTATGAATAATTACGAACGACAGGGCTAACCAATCAACCTACAATAAACCATATTAATAATGATTCATCCAAATTTGTAACAAAAAAAAGCAAGCACAGCAGTAATAGAATATCATGAGCAACTGAAGATACACAATTGAGTTATCTTTATCCAAAACTATAGGAATCCCAATTACTTAAGTGTGAGTGCACAAAACAGGAATCTTTGTAATACTGCCAAGAACTCAAGGAAGTTAAACTTAAAAATCGAATTTAAATGTTTGGGAAAGTCTAGTCACGTATTAATCTTAGCACAATTTCAAATTTCATAATACCTAGTAATTTATATACCTTTTATGTAAAAATGAAAATCTACAGAATATTGTATCACTTCCTGACAACAAATAACATTTTCTGGGCATATACTATGGTCAGGCATATTTCGAAGTGTTAACCATTCATTTATCTCATTTCATCATTATAAATTTGAGATAAACGCACTAATATTAACCCCATTTTATAGATGAGTAAACAATAATAGATAATCACACAGCTAAGAAAACAGTGAAACTGAAATTCAACTCTAAGTATTCTGACTGCAGATTTCACTTTTAACTGCTAGGTTTACATTTCCTCTAAAACTTGAATTTTTAGATCTATGTTAGGCTCGCAGGAGGATCTATGCAACTCACTAAAGACTATATTCTATGAATCATTTGTAACTATCACAAGAGCTCAAATAATACAATGGCATTGGGAATGGGGAACAAAGATGAGTTCTAAAATACTGAAAGAGAATTAGCAAGAATTGGTGTCAGGGTGTTGTAGGGGATGAGGAAGAAATCAGGAGGGGGTAGAGTCCAGAATGACTCTGCATAACTGGTAGGAGCTTTGGAAGTAAGCAGGAACCCAGTAGAAAAGCACATTGTTAGCCTGGGATAGAGTTCAGATTTGATCCACAGACTTCAGGATGCTCATGAGATAGTCAGGTCAAAAAACCAGATAGGCAGCTTGACAAACAATTAGGTAATGCATAAGGAGAGGAATGACAGAGAGTTGTCCCTGCAACTGAAATGGCAATCATGTCTATCTCCACCGAAATCATTTCCACGTGAGAAAGTTGCTGAAACAAATGTGTGTGGGGGTGGCTGGGGTCCTATGAGAGAACTGGTTAAAATGTAAAGTAAGACCCATCTCCCTGGCAAGCTGGGGAGTAAAATCAAAGAGAATAAACAGTGCGCTATGAGCACAAATGTATACAGTTTTCCCCCACATGCTACTGCTGTAGACTCCCTATTCTGCATTGTGCATATAGATCCTATGCTTGCTAATACACTGGAAGTTGCCTAAGGACCTGTATCTTACTACAGTTTTTGAAGAACACAGCACAATGTGAAAATAAAAGAAGTCAAGTTATTAAGTCAGAGATCCTTCTCACTTTTACAAGAATTTAGGGAATTCTTTCTGATGCAATTAGACCTTTCAGGCCCTATTAAGTTTAAGCATCATGAAACTTGCTCAATGTAAGACATTCTTATTAACAAAGTAGCATGCTAGCTTCATCCCAAGAAGCCAATGGGAGAGACATAGGAATGGAGAGTGCTAGTACATATGTGTGGAGCTAGTTAGTAGTCATGTCAGTCTAATCTGATCAGAGGAATACTTTAGACAAAAGAAAAATCTATTTTGGTTCAAGGTGCATTAGAATTTAGAGTGGTTCATTTTCTTCGTAACTTTAAGTAGCTAGAAAAAGCTGAAATAATAAAGACACCAGGATAACATTTAAAATATTTATAACTGAAATTTTTAATTGCTAAAATTTAGAACATTTCTATTTTTCTAAAACTTTTTTAACTTATTAAACTAAATTAAGATAGAATGTTTTTAAACAGCAAAATATACTCCAGCTAAAAGCAATGGCTAAAACTAGATACATTGAGAACTCAGTTTATATTATTATCATTATTATTATTATTATCTATTTCATTGTTGTGTATTTCCCATATAATTCCCACCACCAATTCACCCATGACTCACCACCATAGTCCCTTCTGTCCTACGTTTATTGCAGCACTATTTACAATAGGCAAGATATGGAAACAACCCAAATGCCCAAAAATAGATGACTGGATCAAGAAGATGTGGTACATATACACAGTGGAATGCTATTCAACAATAAAAAGATAAACTCATGCAATTCACAGCAACATGGAAGGCTCTAGAAGGGGTCATGCTCAGTGAAATAAGCCAGAAGGGAAAACAAAAATATCAAATGGTTTCTCTCATTTATAGGAGGAATATAGGGAAACCAGGAAGAACAAACAGCAACAATAATAATAATAAAGACTAGTAGGCAACCATATATAAGAGACCTCAGTTTTTAAGCTAAATTTAAGAGAAAAAGATTCCTTTAAAAACATAATCAAACAATTTCTTAATGATCGCAAATTTTCATTTGTATAAAGCATGCCCTTTGAGGCTTGTGAATAGACAACTTTCAGTGTAGCTGTAATGGTGATTAATCAATTCACTTGACAGTGGTTAAACACTTATATAGACATGAAAAAGCAGCATCAAGGTAGGAGTTCAGGTTAAGTAGTTAAAAAGCAACAATAAAGACAAAATACTCACTATATGGCACTTCCAGTGGATGTCCTGTTACCTCACACCACCCGATCGGGTGAATGTCAGGGCTGTCTGCATCCATCCAGTAGTCATATTTGTGATCCCAGCCATCAAAATGAACCTGTTGAATGAGTATTATTCTGTAATTACTATTACACTATTCCTGTGTCAAAAAATTAGAAAATATATCTTTGCAATTGTATCAGTCACACAGTACTGAAAAACAGTATTTAAAATATTATCAAAAAATCTTCTAATCTAGCCATTGAGGGTGATGTGCCAATTTTTCTGAGAAGAATTTAAAAAGTTGGTAAAACGAAAAGTAAATCTGTCTGGAGTTGATTAGCATTTGAAGAGAGGGCCAATCCATTTCCTCAAATAAAACAAATACTATACTGTTGAAAGGACACATCCTGCTCTGGCAGACACTGCAAGAATCATGTCAGCACCATCAATAATAAGAGTCACCAACTTGACATCAGTACAAGCCCTGTATTGATGGGAAATGCACCGATTAGAGCATAGAGAAGCAACAAGTTTTAAAAATCTCATACCTGATAAAAAGGGAGTCACTGAAACAACAGAAGAGAGCAGAGTGTATTACTGAGTATATGGATTTTAATAGCGATCCTAAGAGCTGTGTATAGTGTTATTTATGTAGTAGTTACTACAGAACAAGGTGCAAGCTGCTATCAGGAATCTTCTGGGGTACTACAGTCTGGGATCAGCATCTAACTATCACTACTTTGCATATTCAACACACACACACACACACACACACACACACACACACACCAGACTCACACATATACAAGTAGATCTGAGAATAATTAAATTAAAGCCCAATTTCTGAATCAAAAATTAAATACTTATTTCTGAAACTTATTAATCTCCATGTTCTAGCAGTTTCATTATCGAAATAAAAGCAAATGCATCTGTGCAGACAAAAATATAAGTATGATAGTATTTCATAATTATGTACATCTATTTACTCATGTATTTTCTTTTTCTGAATATTAATTAAATGGAAAGTCTATCTTTCTCAAGGCAAAAAGAAATTTTTAAAAATTATGCTTTGAATAAAAAGAGCAAGATACCCAGCATCATAATAAATAAGCTGAACTGTAAGTCTATTATGATGCAAGACATAGGAACAAAAAATGGTAAAATTCTGTATAATAATTACCAAATAAAATCCAAAATTCTTCCCTCAAGATCCATATCTCTAAGCAATTAGTTCTCAAAGTGTGGTTCCCAGACTCAGCAGTATCAGTATCCCCTGGGTACATGTGAGAAATGCAAATTGTTGGGGTTTAACTAACTGCTTCTGAATAAAACACCCTGAATGGTGGATACTAAAAATCTGTGCATAGATACGAACTTCAGATACATGTGATGCATGAGAAACGTTTGAGAACCAATTATTTAGGAATACTTTTCAAAATATTACTTCTACCTGACTCAGACTTTTGGTCATGACAGAGTATACTGCTACAGTAATGCCTATAAAACTGGACTACAAATATGAAGGTTTTAGACAATGGGTAATAAGTAGCAGAAAATGCAACCCCTACATAAGGGGAAATACCCCAGATGAACCCTGAAAGACTCTTAGAGATGATTTCCTGATAGCAACACAGGCAGGAAAAATACCAAGGGGTAAAGCCAGGCTGAGAAGACATAAACTGCAGTTCAGAGCTGCTGAAGCACTTAGAAACTGGATGAAAAACACTGGAGAGGAGAGAGCTTCAAAGGAAGGCTCCAGAAGTCTAGAGGGGCTATTCACAAGGTCATGATCAAGCCTGGACTGTACAAGAGCACATAGAGACTTCATGCAATCACGCTGAGGGCAGCTGATACAAAGGTAAAACTAAAATAAAGATATTAGAGGTCACATGTTACTGGGAGAGCAGAGACCTGAGGGTAGAAAGATCTCCTTCCTCCATAATTCCTTGAGAATTTGAGACACCAAAAAGGCCAAACTTTTGAAGTAAGAGACATACCTTAAAGTCTACTAGAGATTAGCCCTAAACAGGGCTAAAACAGATCCTCAACAATATTAAGAGAACTACCAGTAATTAACTGATAGAAAAAACTACTCTTTTCAAAAAGGGAAGAAAAATACTCCCAACTCTGAATGCTTTCATAATGTCCGACACATAATATTTATTTGATATGAAATAAACAGATGAATGTGAATCATACTCAATTTTTCTTTAAAAAGTAGTCAATAGAAATAGATAATCCAGATTCTGTAACTAGCAGAGGAGTACAGTAAAACAGTTATTAAAATATCTTCAAAAACTTAAAAGGATAAAAGGTCTTAATGAGTGAATACACAGGGAATCTCAGTGTGAAAATGGGAAACACAAAACAGAAAAAAATGGAAATTCTGGATGAAAGGAAAGATATCTGAAGTTAAAAAGGTGCTGGATGGGCTTAATAACAGGTTGGAGAAACAGAAAAATGGACGAGTGAAGACAAAAACAGGTACATAGAACTTACTAATTTAACGAATACAAAACAAAAGTTTACAAATGAATACAGCCTCAGGTACCTGTGAAATAATATCATCTCATCTAACCTGCATATAATTGGAGTCCAGGAGAGTCCATGGAGCAGGAATATTGTCAAACACAATAAAAAATAAAAGGGATAACAGCAAAAAAACACATCACCTTATTTTGGTAATACCAATTAAAAAGCTTAAGAAGATGGTAAAATACAAGCATAACAAATACAAAGGAAATCAAAACTAGGTAAACTTCAGTCCAACCACTGAAAATGAAAGACAAAGGCAAAATCTCAGAAGCAGCCAGAGGAACACAACACATTAACATGTAATAGAAGGCCTCCCTGGTGGAGCAGCGGTTGAGCGCTGTGCTGTGGAGCTGTCGGCAGCACGCGATGCGAGTTCGATGCCCAGCCCGGGAGAATCCAACATGGTGCGGCAGACCTCTCCTGCCTCGCCCGCTGCTCCCCTCAGCAGTGTGTTTCTGATCTGCCTGTTCTGCTCCCCACTCTGTCTCTGGTGAACCCTCTCGCCGCCCCACGCCTCCGGCCTGTACCCCAGCTTGTATGTATAAATAAATAAATGTTTAAAAAAAAAAAACACGTAATAGAACTGTGAGAGGAATGTTGGCCAACTTCCTATCAGAAACAGCGGACAGTAAAATGACATCTTCAAATCACTGAGAAAAAAATGAAAATGTCATCTTATAAAATAATCTTCAAGAAAGAGCAAAATAAAATAATTTTCATATAAAGAAAAACGGAGAGAGTAACCACATATAGATTCGCACTGTAAGATATTTTGCAGGGAGCATTTTAGGAAGAAGAAGGTATATGTCGTCTTAACATTCCTGAGAACAAAAGAGCAAAGTTGGAGGATCTATTCGATCTGGTTTCTTTAACTATTATATAGTCCAGTTACTAATACAGTGTTGTACTGACTTAAAAATAGACAAATGTATTGTTGGAACAGAATAGTGTAGATAAATTAATCTATATACATTTTTTTCACACACACACACGGTATTCTTGACAAATGATAAAATATATAGATTTTGTGCATTCTGATGAGTTTTGAAAAATAAATATCCTATACAATTAATCAAGATTTAGAATAATTCCATTGCCAAAAAAGGTGGAGGTGCCTCCCTGGTGGTGCAAAGCATTAAGTCTCAGCACTATGAAGCACAGCCACAGCAATATGAATTTAATTCCCAGCCAGGGAGCTGACCCACATGGCACAGCAGACCTCTCCTGTCTCACCCGCAGCTCCCCTCAGCAGTATATTTCAGTCAATCTGCCTGTTCTGCTCCCCACTCTGTCTCTGGTGAATCCTCTCACCCTGCCGCACCTATGGCCTACACCCCAGGTCTTGTATGCATAACTAAATAAATTTGTTTGTTTGTTTTTTAAAAAGGTGGAATGAGAACAGACATAACAATGGAATAGAATTGAGAGTCCAGAAATAAACCTATACTTCTATGGACAACTAATTTTCAACAAAAGGGGAAGAATACACACTGGAGCAACAAATAAACACTGGAGCACTCGTGTTCGGAAAATTGCAATGCCACTTCAAGAGAATAAAACTAGACCACTATCTCACGCCACATACAAAAAATCAACTCAAAGTGAATAAAAGACTTGGATGGAAGTTCTGAAACGATAAAATACATAGAAGAAAACAGGCAAAACACTCCATGACATAAACTTCAGAGATAAGACGGGTAAAACATTCCAGCAAAATCTTGCTTCAAGGAATAAGGACTTTCTATTTCAATTTTTGTACCTCAGTCTGAGAATTCTACCATGGAATTTATATATGAAACTAAAAGGTAAAAAACCAGTATTTTAAAAATTGATTTGAAGGAAGATAAAATTTTTTATATACTCTATCAACCTTTTCCCTTTAGATTCATTGGGAAATAGTAATTTGTCTTTTCCAAGGCATACATAATTACTTACAATGAACCCTTGAGGATTAAAAATAGCCCGTTCTATTTCAATTATGTGATTCCCACTTCCCCCACAAGGACCATCTAAACTTGAAATACGGAACCAAAATCTCTTCCCATATACATTTTTATGAAAGATATTTTATATCTTTGGATTTTCTTATCTCCGCAGTGAAAATACCATTTTAAGAATTCTAACCAAAGTTAATAGAGGAGATTGGCATTTTAAGAATATTTATAGAGTCATTCTATAAAGCAAAGAAAAATTTTGAAAACCAAATTATCTTCGGCACTGTATATCACACATTTCTGATTTTCACATATTTTTGTTTGCATAAAGCTGAGAAAACATATAGAATAATCTTTCTCAGATGTCAATAAATTAGAAAAGAAAGGTCAGATGATGGAATCAACCACTGCCTCCAGTTTTGTTTTTTTTTGCGGATATACAGGAATGCCTTCTGATGTATTAACAGTGCGTGCATTTGTTATTAACTGACGGGTAACACAACTTAACCATGTAAGAACTAGACCAACAAGCAAAAAGCCAAGGGCAAAGTCCTGAGCATAAACCCAAAGCTGCCAATCCTCTCAGCCAACATTTTCTTGCTTTTACTTGTCATTTACTGCCCAAGACCACAACAGGGCCTTTCTCTAGATCTTTGAGCTTTGTCACCATGCTTCTGGTACCTTCACTGCCTCCCTGACTCAGTAGCATGGCTAGATATTATCAGGCTTCAATTTTCAATGGCTGAATAAGACGTTGATGGTAACCACCATTTGTTGTTGCTCCTTTGGGCAGCTGGAAACAAGCTGTTACATTTATCTAGAAACATTAGCTCTAAATGTAAAGCTCTATCACAATTTTATTAGCCTAAGTAACTACTGTGTCTGTTCCTGCTATAAATAAAAGGTTTAAAAACCTTTTATTTCAATTTTAACAAGCTTATTGGCTATATGTATGTTATTGTCACAGGTCTCAAATCTATTTTAAATATTTAATGATAAATGTGCTATAAGCATATATAGGATGTTAACTTATTTAGGAAGCTCTACTGTATCTGTACTCTTAATTGAGTAATTTTCATTTACTTAGACTTAGCCTTAAGTTTCAAGCCTTCAAGTTTCATTGAAGAAAGAAGAACTGAGTTCTGATATTTTAGCCTAATGCTTATTACTCATAATTATTGGTGCTAGTAAGTCAACAGCCAATCTTGCTACCCATGATGCAGGCTCTGCTGTGGGAGTGTGGGTAATACAGGAGCAGTACTGACTCAGATATCTGTTCTGCGGCAGGACAGGAATGCTTGTGTCATGCCTTCACAGAACACTCCCATAACCCAAGAGCAAGAGTGCTGGGTATGGCAGGGTTTCACTTTTACTGTGTGCTTACACATTCCAGGCATAGCTGTGAAATACATATACTCTCACTAAATAAACTGTTTTCAATGATGATGAAAAGGATCTTCAGAATGGTTAAGAGGTCTTCTGAGATCATCCAACAAATAAATGGCAGACCCAGAATTAAGCTGAGAACAATTTACTGAAAGAAGAATTTAAGAATACAAACTGTGAGTATATTTGAGACTATAGTATCGAAGAGTTTTTTTTTTTTGCAGAAATATATTACATTTTTTAAAACATAAAAATACATTTTCATAATGAAAATAACAAGGAATAAATAACACAGGGCTGCAGTCTAGAACTCTTATTACTTCGCACATTAAATATGAATTCCACATTGAGTAAATGTGCTTACAAGTTTACTCAGATAAGAATGGAGGGGGAAGCCTCCCTGGTGACGCAGCGGTTGAGCGCTGCCCTGTGGAGCTGTTGGCGGCACACACCATATGAGTTCGACACCCAGCTGGAGAGAATCCCACATGGCGCAGCAGACCTCTCCTGCCTCGCCCACTACTCCCCTCAGCAGTGTACTTCTGATCTGCCTGTTCTGCTCCCCACTCTGTCTCTGGTGAGCCCTCTCGCAGCCCCACGCCCCTGGCCTGTAACCCCAGCTTGTATGTATAAATAAATAAATCTTAAAAAAAAGAAAAAGAATGGAGGGGGAGGGAACAAAAAGGAAAGGAATTTTAACAGAAAACTATATACACATTAAAATTTTACTCTCACAGATTATCCCTATTTTGCATAAGAAGCTACTGAGATATGTAGGGATTGAGAAATGTGTACGGCTTCCAAGTTACTGACGGTGACTTGAGAACCCTGACTCCTCGCGGCCACCAACCTGGATTACTGCTGGTCAGCAGGAGTGGAAATCAGAGCGCCCATGTTCCCACAGTTTCCACACTCATTCCTGGCAAAATAGCTCAATTCTCTTCCCCTGCTAACCTGGGCCTATCCATTTGTTCTTTCACAAAAACAATCGTTTCCATCTTCCTTCTATTCCATTCTTATTATATGTATTATAGAAAAACCTTTTAATCATTAAATTGAAAAATTAAGTTTTCACTCTGGCTATTCTAAAATCGCCACATTTCAAGGTCATGATATTCCCTAGGCAGTGGTTTCCAAAATTTATTAAGCAAAATACCAAGCATTCCCTGCCCTATGAATATTTATTGAGTCAGAAGTTCAGGAATGATGCCTGGAAATCACATTTTATAACCATATTCCCAGATTATTTTGCAGAAGGTGGCTTTGGATAAAATTTTTTTAAATGCTTCTTTAGGGTATCATCACAGCAATAGTGTTGTTAATCAGCTGAACTTGCCATTAAACTCAAAAGTTATATCTAAAGCAAAGAATAACTGAACTTTTTTTAAAAAGTCATAAATCTTTCTTAAATTTTGTAAAACAGTGAGCCCAAAAGAGACCTAGTTGAAGGTCTGACACAGAGGACATTCAACTCCAAATGTTTCCATTTGAGATAAATATGTGTATGTAAGTTTCCATTTCTCTATTTCTATGGTTACTGTCATAATAAATTCAATTAGTTTTCCTCATAAGATTCCCACAAGAAATAAAAATGTGAAATCTCCAATAGACTCCCCAGGGTTTTAATTCTTGTTAAGAAACCTTTAAATATTTCATCAGAGTTAGGCATAATAACAGTCACATTTGGAGCTCTATCGCTACATGTCTTAGGATAATAGGTAATATCTTAGGAAGAAAAACCTTTTTCATAAGTTGTGTAAGGACAAAGCACCTCAAAATCAGTTTATGGCTATAACTAACAAACATATCTTCATAAGCTCTGCCACAGGATTTACAAAGTTTTAAGCAATGAAGCAGCACACAGTGCACAATCATTATTAACATAAAGGTCATTTCCTTCTTGGTTATTCATCCTCTTCTGTTCACAGTACTGGCCCTGGCCACAGACACTGTTTCAACATGCATTCTCAACCTGTCTTCACCTTCTGAATTTTCGCTTTGGATCCTGCATCAAATCACACCTTATTTATACTCATTATATATTGAACGCTATCTCACAAAGGACTTGAGCTGTTTACAATAAACCAAAACAGGGATTTTAAAAAAGAAAGTGGTATATGAGGCAAGTGAAAGAGCTGAAGAGTTAGTTATATCTTGAAGAACCAAGCAATTTATTATCCAAATGGGATATTTTTGAGAATAAGAGCAACGCTATTAATAACTACACAATTACAACAGGCATAATGCAGGACTATCGTAGATGACCCAGGTTATAAAATTATTCTTGGCAGTCTAAGGATGATTGTTGTAAATAAGTAATTCCCAGGAAGCCAACGGCAAAGCAGAAATTTACACAATTCCAATTACAACATTTAAAAAAATCCACCATTTAGTCACAGACACAAAATTTCCACTGATAGGAATTTATCTCACATTTATATAAGAAACAGCCAATAACACAATGGGCAATATGGTGTAGTGCATGAAAAATAACTTAGGTAACTACCTCATATCTACATGGGTAGAATCAATAAAATGGAAATGTATAATGGGTATACACATGCTGGTATACTACAAGCTGAAGGTATCATGAGCACTATTGCTAAAATTTTAAAGTCATGAGTAGGTTACATATTATTCCTATCCATTCTTATAATTTAGCTCTTGGTACAACATCACTTTTATTGGAAGCAAGTTCTAAATTAGTCATGTGAGTGCTCACTTAAGAATGCATTTTTAAACATTTATTCTACCATTACATCAGTTATACTATTTTGACTGTTACTTGAGAATACAAGCTGTATCTTATAATTGTTTTTGAAAGACTTTTTTAGAGCACTGTTATACGCACAACAAAATTAGAGGAAGATGTAGATTTTGCATATTCTGCCGGTGACCACATATGCACAGTTCTCCCACTATCAGGAGCCACCATCAGTGAGAAGTATTTGTTACAACTGAAAGACCTATATTAGCATAGCCAAATCACCAAAAGTGATAGTTAGCCCTAAGGTTTATTCTTGGTGTTGTAAATTCTATGGTTATGAACAAACAGATACTGGAATACATCCACAATTATAGTATTATATAAGGTATTTTCCTGTCCCCCCAAAAATCCTCTCTGCTCTTCCTCTTCATCCCTTCTTAAGCCTCTGCAATCATTGACCCTTTGGCTGTCTCCATAGATTTTCCTTTTCTTGAATATCATAAAATTGGAATAATATAGCATGGAGACTATTCATATTGGCCTTTTTTACTTAGAAATATCCATTGGAGGTTCCTGATTTTTTGGTGACTTAACAGTTCATATCTTTTTAGAACTGAATAATCTTCCATTATCTGGATGTAACACAATTAATTTATTCATTCACCTTCTTAAGGATATCTTGGTTTTCAAGTTTGGCAATTGTGACTATAAATATCCAGTGCAGGACATGTTGTTAACTTTTTGCAGTACTTGCTAGATTGATGGGAGCAAGACTGCTGGATGGTCAAAGAGTATATTTAGTTTTGGAAGAAATCACCAAATTGTCTTTCAAAGTAACTGCAGACATTTTGCATCCCCAGCAGCAATGACTGAAAGTTAATTTTGCTTCACATCTTCACCAGCATTTGGTGTTGTCAATGTTCTGAATTATCACCATTCAAATAGCCATATTGTAGTATCTCACTACTGTTTTAATTTGCATTTTTTGACAACATATAATGTAGAGCATATTTCCATATGTTTATTTGCCATTTATAAATCCTAGGTGAGGTGTTTAGGTCTGCTGCATTTTTAATTGGACAGTTTGTTTTCTTATTGTTGAGTTTTAAGAGTTGTTTGTATAATCTGGGTAAGAGTCATTTATCAGTTTAGTCAACTACAAATATCTTCTCTAAGTCTGTGACTTGTCCCCTCCTTCCCTTGACATTGTCCACTACAGACAGGAGATTTTTTTTATTATTATTATTTTTATGAAATCCAGGTTGTCAGTTATTTTCTTCAAGGGTCATGCCTTGGTGTTATATCAAAAAGTCACTGCCTTACCCAAAGTCATCTAGGTTTTCTCCCGTTATCTTTCAGGAGTTTTATAGCTTTGTATTTTCATTAGGACCACTTCCGAGTTTTGCATTTTTTTGGTTTTAACATAGAAAAACTTCTTTCAACATTTTCTGTAGGGCAGGTCTGGTGGTGGTAAACTCCATAAACTTTTGTCTGGGAAAGGCTTTATTTCTCCAATAAATTTCATTGATAACTTGCAGGGTAGAGTACTCATGGCTGGCAGTTTTTATCTCTGAGAATTATAAATATGTCATTCTACTGTCTTTGATTCTTGAGGTTTCTGCTGGGAAATTGGATGAAAATCCAATTATGATGCCTTTGTATATTACAATTTTTTCTTCCCCCAAATAGGCTTTAATATTTAATTAATGACTTTTGATAATTTAACAATAGTATGTCTTGGTGTGGGATGTTTTGCATTTAGAAATCTGGGTGCTCTTTAGGCTTTCTAGACAACCATGTTAAATTCTTTCCTTAGTTGTATTTCTTTTAACAGGTCCATGCTGCTTTCTCTCTTTCTTCATCTTCTGGAACACCCAATATACTTGGGTTTCCACTTATATTTCTCAGAGTTTCTATATTTTTCCTAATTATTACTCCACTCCCTTTTTCCACTTGGGTCATTTGTACATTTTCATCTTTAATTTCCAAATTCTCTCTTCTGCTAGCCTAACTCTATTTATTACTATGTATGCTTTCCATGTTCTATCTCATTTTACTCAGTGTCTATTTTTATAATTTTTAAAAGAATCCATCTATTTTAGTAAAGAACTCTTTTGATTCCTGGAATTCAAATTTCCTGGATCTCTTTTCTAAGATCCTGAACCAGACTTTCTGTGTTTGATTGAGCTACTAGAAATTTGGTGAGTTTCTTTATGATTGTTATTCTAAAATCTTTGTTAGGTCCTCAATACTGTGTCTTTAATATAGGTTTCTGGATTTCTTTTCTTTCAGCTTTTCCATCTTCTGTTTTGATGCTCCTTGTTTCCTATCATGTGTGTTGCCTTACTTGGTTATTCTGATAAGGGCACTATGTCTTTAATTTGCTTGTTTTTCTACTTTCTTTACTTGATGGGAGGTGAAGAGAGAGGGGAAGTCAGTAAGAGTTTAAAGACTTGGGACAGTGACCATTTCAACTGCAAGTTTTACAAATGTTTCTCAGTTTTGTTCTCCTTTATCAGGGTGGGGGGGGAATGGCTACAGCTGGTTAGAATTGGGCATTTTTCCTTTTCCCCAAGTCACTTAAGCTCTGATCATATCCCAGAATATTAGGCTCTAGTTAACTATTTGCCCCTAAGGGAGGCCTTGTTAAGAATAAGGAATGCTCTGGCATGTTTCAAAATGATTCTTCCTCCACCTGCCAGATATACAACGGGAATTTTCTCTGACAGTTAACTGTGGTTGAGCTCTTGGTTGAACCTGCTAAAATTGGTCACGTCACTAGAAGTAAATGAGGTAAGATTATGGAGGGCCCCATGACTTCATTTCTTGGAATTTTAAATCTGAGTTGTCCACACTGTGTCTCCACAATTTGTCAACTACAATTCAGCTTTTTCTCCTAAGCACTGTCTCCCACAAAGCTTTCAACCTGTGTGAAGCTCAGCGCGATTAGCCACCACTCCCTTTATTCACCTGTCTGTCTCTCCAACATGTGAGACAGCAGTTTACTCGGTGTCTTCTCCTGAATTTCAGATCCAACAAAAAATGCTGAATTTTTAGTCTGTTCAGATTTTCACTTGTGAGGACAGAATAACAACTTCCAAGCTCCATTATGTAGACCTGCAAGCTGGAAGTCTCTTCTAACGTTCCTGTCTCTAATATCAGATAGCACCTGGAACACATTTGTTAAGAACAGCCTAACACTCCATTTGTTGGATGAATGAATGTAAATTCAAATATGCTTGTTCAAATTATGTAAATAGCATCAAATGAACATATCTAAAGGATTTATCTAAAATTAAAACCTACTGATTTATGCTTTCATTTTACAGACCTATCTTTTGAACTACCAACATATATTTTCCTTTCAAATACTGATATAATACTTCAAAATACATGAAATGCCTGAAATTCTTTTAAGCCATTTGTTCTTTTAGAACACAAAAGTAGAAACATGTTCCTTTTGGTTATAATAACTAGTATGTTGTGGGTGAGCAAAAATGTTGATCTAACTGAAATTTCAATACTGAGAGGATGGATGGAGTGCAGCACACGTGTGTGGAGAGGAGGCAGGGGGAGGAAAGAAAACTTCATTCACATAGTGAGAATCCCACATAAAAGTCAAGAATTTGCAAAACAAGCCTATGTTTAGAGTCACAGGAATAAGCACCATAACAATTAGTTAAAATAAATGAAAGTCGTTCTGCAAAAGGGAGAACGTAGGAGAAGGAGGTCTTAGGGCAAGTGTTTTGTAACAAAATTTGTAGGACTATTGTGTGCATTTTGTAGAGGTATCACTTTGGTGAAAATGCATTTTTAAATATGGACAACCTAGTTAATGGCTGTGCCATCAACAGATCATAAATACAGGAAAGAAGCAGGGTTTTGATTTATTTCTGTGAAGGGGAAATATAATGAATTCCATTTTGATCATATTAAATTTGAAGTGATTACAGGATATTCAAGTGAAGATGTGTCACAGACAAATGAAAATTACTTCATGGGTTTTGCTTGAGAAAGATTAGGCATAGATTTAGAAGTCATTAACACAGAAGTGGCAGGTTAAACCATGGGCATTCACGTGCTGACAAAGAAATAGAGAAGTAGATAGAGAAATAAGTAGTCAAGTACTAGAATATTCTCTCTTCTTCCCTCTAGGTCCACACTGGTCAAGGAAACTGACCTTTATGGATGGCATCAAGGTCCTTGTACTTAAGTTTCTCTTTGGGCTTTAGCTGATGAGAAGTGTCAGCAGACTACTGGAGAACAGGTGGACAGAGAGGTTGGGTACATATTTTTCCCTATAGGACTCAGTGTTGGCAGTGGCTAGTCCTCATCTAAAGCCTCACTCTACACCCAGGGCCTTTTCTGCCATTCCTGTTCTCTCCAGGTGTGCTGACTCTGTTCCTCACTAGCTTCTAACAACCCTCAAGCCCAAAATGTCATACGTGGCCCTCTAATAAAGTCACATGATATATAATCTGCATTTCACAGAACCCTTTATAGTATATAAGTCTACAAAGAAATCCTGAGGAATTATATTAAAATTTTGACAGGAATGAGAAATAATAAAGAACCCTTAAGATAAGACGGCAGAGAATCAAGATACCATGGTGCAGCAGAAACCAACTGAGGGCTGTTTTAAAAAGGAAGGTATTGTTCACTGTGTAACAGCCACAGAAAAAACACAACACGAATTTCAAATGCCCATGGTTAGCAACAGTAACAGCAGCATAGTGACAAAACCTTGAACAGTTCAATTTGTAAAGTGAAGATGTGGTAAGAAAGGAAACAAAAGGAAAAATACCCTTTTAGTAATTCCGGTATTAGTGATACAAACAGTAGTGGAACCTCTCTAGGAAGGATGCTCAAAACTGTTGTTATGAATTGAAAATTATGCATAAATTACTCATATTTATATGTCCCATACCCTCTGAAACAGTAATTAATCCAGGTAACAACTGCAGGAGCATTCTCTTCTTTTCATGTGTAACTCAATCAAAACAACGTGTTCTGAAAATGGATTAAATTTTGGAAGAAAATCATGTTTAAGGCAGTAAATAAGTTTCCAGCAAGAGAATGAATATTTGTAACACGGTTTCCTACATATTTATTCACATGTTAATATTAGAAATCTAAATTTTTATAGAAAAATATTATTTGTTTTCTTTTTATGTATTTTTTATTTATATCTTTTATATCATTGTGCATTCCCTATAAAATTCCCACCACCAATTCACCTGGGAACCATCACTATAGGCCCTTGTGCTCTTCTCTCCAGTTTTAATCCCTTTTCCTCTCCTCCCTCAAAGAATGAATCTTATTTATGGTTGCCTGCTAGTTTTGTTGTTTTATTAGTATTGTTGTTATTATTTTGATCCCTTATTTGTTTTCCCTATATTCTTCCTATATGTGAAACCATTCGATATTTTTCTTTTTCCCTCTGGCTTGTTTCACTGAACATGAAGTTGTGTGGAGGTTCCTCAAACTACTAAAAATCTGGCTACCATATGATCCATCAATTCCACTTGTAGGAATCTAGCCAAAGGACACAAAAATATTAATTCATAAAGATACCTGCACCCCTATATTTATCGCAGCACTATTTGCAATAGGAAAAATATGGAAACAACCCAAATGCCCAAAAATAGATGACTGCATCAAGATGTGGTACATATATGCAATGGAATACTACTCAGCAATCAAAAAGGATAAACTCATGCCATTCACAGCAACATGGATGGAAAAAATATTATTTGTTGCCCACATGGCTCTCTATATAGAAAACAGTAACAACTATTTACAGCTTGGCTTGTGCTCTCTAAGACTGCACATGCCATGACCTGTAGACACAATGGAAATCAGAACTAGCACACAAAGATCTAATCATTTAGGGCTAATTTTCTACTGTATTCTAAAGAAAATCCAAAATAAATCATAATTTTTTGCCCAGAAAATATTTCCCATATTTCATCACAAATATTTATGCCCATCCTGAATATTTATGCCTATCCATCTATTCCCTGCATTTCTACCAGTTTTTGACCTTGGAAACATAGGGTCAAAATCTGAAGTTAGCAACTACTGTATCTGACACAGATCACATGTTAGTCTCACTAATCTTCACAAATATCATACAAGATGATATTAAGAACTAGTTATATTTTAATTACATGTATATTTATATGGTTATTTTAATACAATTAGACATAAATTTATATGCACCATGTAAGCAATATAATTTTATGTAAACACCATGTAAACAATACAATTAATTTTAAAAGCTTATTTATCTATTAGTTAATAACTTAAACTGCAGCAGATATGCCAGGGAGTTCTTCCTGTTAGAATACTAGACATTAGAAGAGGCTGATAAGATGTACTAGAACTGGAAATTGTCTACAAACAAGCTTCAAAACTATAAAGCCATAGTTACAAAATTAATTCTAATGCAAAGAAGTCTAAACGGTCTTGATACCAGAGAAACTGGGGCCCTTTCCTAAGTGACAAGAGGTCATCTATGGCATCATGGAAAAGCAAAAGATCAAACCCTAGACAGGTAGTAGAGTTCTGAGGAAGCAGAGTCCACTGCGGCTGTTAAAAGTGTGGGGCTGACCAGATGGATTAGAGGAACCCTAGACTTACACTGCTCAGCTCAGCCTGGATGTCACTGCCTTTCTGGTGGGGGGCTCTGGGTGGGACTGGAAGAATCTCTCCATTCTAAATCACTAGGAAATTCAGGAAAGTCTTTTCTCTCAATACATCTAAACCAAGAGATAAACTAATGCTAAACCTGCAGTTTGTCTCAGTGCCAGTTCAATTCCTAACAGAATCAAAATAAGCAGTCCCTGTATTAGTTCCCAAGGGCTGCCTGAACAAATTACCACAAACGTGGTAGTTTAAAACAACAGAAGTTTATTCTCTCACTGTTCTACAAGCAAAAAGTCTAGAATCCAGGTTTTGGCAAGGCTGTCCTACCTTTGAAAACTCTAGAAGGAATCCTCCCTTGCCAGGTCCCATGTCTTGTGGTTCCAAATGTTCCTTAGCTCAGGGCTGCATCACTTCACTCTCCTGTGTCTTCTGTTCTGTCTCTCACAAGGGCTCTTGTCATTGGATTTAGGGACTGTGTGGATAATCCAGGATGATCTCATCTCAAGATCTTTAACTTAGTAACGTATGTAAGTATGTTTTTCCCAAATAAGGACACAGCCACAGGTTAGGAGGTGACTATATCTTTTGGGCCACCACTTAACTTATAGTAGCACACTAGTAACTGAATAGGAAAAACAGGAATGGCTTCTCAAGGGGAAAATAATATCTCTATCAGACATGTAAAGAAATAGGGTAAATGTAACTCATAATCAACAAAGGCAAACCAACAGATGTTGAAATAGCCAAGAACATTAAATTATTTTTAAAAAAATGTAAAGTAAATATAATAAAAGATAAGCCAAATGCATAAAAATATGTAGAAATTCAACAGGAAAAACATGTACTAACTAAATAAGAACCGGCTGGATATTCTACAATTCATATTCCATATCTGACATTAAGAATTCATTGAGCTCAACAGCAGACTGGAAACAGCATTAGAAAGTATAAGTTATATGAAAGACAGATCAATAGAAATTATCTGAATTCAAGTAGAAAAAGATCAAAGAATGGATAAAAATCGAACAGATCATGAGAGATGTGAGACAAGCTAAGCCAATCTAATACATGGGTAACTATTATCACCAAGGGGAGGAGATAGAAAATGAGCACAATCAATATTTGAAGAGTTAATAGCTGGGAATTTTCCAACATTTATGATGAACACCAACCCATATAGTTAAGAAACTAAGTTGATACCAAACATGAAAAACAAAGACAAACCCACGTAGGCACATGAAATCACACAGCTAAAAGTGCAAGATACAGATCTAGATCAGCACACTACATGAAAAGCAAATCAGAGAAGTGCCGATGGCATGGCTGTGAGTTTGAGACTGGTGAGGAGCAGGTTCTAGGCCTTCTGTTTGGCCTCTGTGGGTGAAGGCACTGAGCGAGCACGGTGAGATGAGTCAGACTCAGCACACAGGCACTCCTGAATAGGTTCAAATACTCTATCATCAGCACATATTTTCTGTAAGATCCTAACTCCTGCTATTCAGCCAAAAGCATGCAAAGGAGGATGAATGATGCCTCCAACTTTGGAGAATATATAATAAAACTAGGCTGGAGCTTGTGGTGGGTCCCAGAGTATGCTGTAGGATAGAGACAGGTACACCCCATTAAACAATCCTCCAAGCTTTCCAATATTAAGTTGAGGAGAGACAAAAAAGATTTGGGCCTACTTAAATCTTTCTCACTGGAAAAAACACAAGGAAATCCTACACTTTAAAATTTCAAGAATTGGGCCTCCCTGGTGGTGCAGCGGTTGAGCGCTGCGCTGTGGAGCTGTCGGCAGCAGCGATGCGAGTTCGACACCCGGCCGGGGAGAATCCCACATGGCGCGGCAGACCTCTCCTGCCTCGCCCGCTGCTCCCCTCAGCAGTGTATTTCTGATCTGCCTGTTCTGCTCCCCACTCTGTCTCTGGTGAACCCTCTCGCTGCTCCCCGCCTCTGGCCTGTACCCCAGCTTGCATGTATAAATAAATAAATCTTTAAAAAAAATAAAATAAAAAAAAATAAAATTTTAAGAATTGCAGGTCCAAGTGAATATGAAATTCCCAATACACAGTGATCAGTATCATATTTTACTGAAATTCAGAAGCACACTTGCCCACATTACCACCAAAATAAGTAAATATCCTGTAATTAAGGTAAGGCATGGCAAGTGACTAGGTGAGTCTGAATGAGTCCCTCTCCTGAAGCAGGGCGGGGGGTGGGGGGAATGACTGTCACAGCAGCCTACTTGCCTCTCAAATCTGCCCAAAATGCAGTCTTTGGAACAAAGGTCACACGTAGGCTGCTAAATGCCACCATCACAGTCATCTTTGCCATTTCTTTTAAAAATATTTTTTCAATAAAGTGACAACTTTGGCATCATAGTTATTACCAATTTAAAAGCAAGCACAGTGGGAAGTGGCCCATTTAACTAATTATAGCCCATGTGCTGTATAGCCTAAACAATGCAGGCTTCACAATTATTCCAGCATAACCATTACGTTTATGGAAAGGTTTCCATTGCCCCACTTTCCGTGCTGTGGTTCTTAACTTAGAACTGCAAGTCACAGAGAATGCCAAGGGATCAGGAAGCAAAGGGCCCCAGCACCTCTTCCTTGATAAGGTATGACTGAGAAATCAGCAATAAAGACACAGTGGGCACAGGTGATTAGGAGAGCTCCAGAGATCTCCCAAGTCCATCCTGCACTAAGGAGTCCTGCAAGCTGGGTGGTTCAGAGGAGCATTCTCACCACTGCAAGCAGGGCAGTATAAGCCACTGGGTACACTGAAGCAGACTTAAACAGAATTCAACTTCCACCTCTTATTAGGCAAGTAATCTTGAGTAAGATACTTCCAAAGCCTGACTTTCAATGTCCTCACCGATAGAACAAAGGTAATGACAGCAAACTTGCTGAAATTCAAGGTTTCCTAATTATTAAATGTAACATACAAAAGCATCTGACATAGAGCAGGCACCCCTAAGTAAGAATCATGAATGATATTTTCATGTAAAAATGAAATAAAAGGTTGTATTTGGAAGTGACTGACATTAGGTTGGGAACAAAGTAATTCATCAGTTCTAGTCAGTCCACAGCCAGTGTGTATTCTGACACTAAGAGCAAACCCACCTGAGCTGCCCTCAGAGATTTGGGTCCTTGATAGTGGGGACCCCAGAAAGTGAGGCAAATTCTACTGTTTCTGAATTCCCCATCATCTGAATGTGTGGCAAGCCCCCTGGAACCCATGCAATCGAAAAATGGGGCATCTAATGTATTACACCCTACTAGATACTGAATTACTTACTTGTGTGATTAATAGGTAAATCCAAGAGCTAATGAATTTGTCAGGGTTTTCGTTGCAACAGGAACTTTGTTGCTGTTCTGCTGCAGGAATAGGATGAGGGATACAACAGTCGTGGAGCGGGTTTGCAAGGCAAGACTCTGCTACTTGAGCAGAAGTTCTTGTGCCATTTACTGAAATCACACAGGCTAGTAAAACCTGATCATGTGACAATGGTACGAGGAATAAGGCTTGGAGGGGGGGATAGGAATGGCGGACAAAGATTTACAAGGGACAGAGAAGGAGACATTGTGACCATATGTCAAGAGACATTTGCATCAGCGAAGTATTTGATGTTATCACAGGCAGAGTTATCCCAAGACCACAGAGAAAGTCACATAATCAGGTCAACAGTGGCCTAGGCAACCCCGGGCCTGCCTCTTGATACAGGTTATTCATGTAGGTAGTCAAGGAATACTCTGCTGTGATCTGCAAATAGCAAATAGGTCACAGTTGCCCATGAGTGGCCAGCTCATAGGAAACCACAAGTTTTCTCTTCGTGTTTAAGAGTTACGTGTGCCTGAGAGCAGACACAGTATATCATGTGACATAATTCTACTTATGGCAGATATACTAAGATCAATCAGTCTCAGAATGTCTGAGTAACAAACATACAACTATATGTAAACTGCAAAACTCAGAAAAGGCACATGAAATTTTTTGCAGTTGAAAAATATCAGAAGTGTATTTTCATTACAAAAACCTAATTTTAAAGATAAAATATTTTATTGCTGAGAGGACAGCTTTCAAATTCCATGTAGTTTCTGCCCCTGCTCAGTTTAACAACTACAAATGCCTATTGCTTATCTGATTGGCCTTATTAGCTATTTTATAAAGCTGGGTTTTACAGTGCTACAAAAAGAAAATAAACTTTTTAAGAACTCTTTGCAAACCAGCCCAGAACAAAGAATGAAATAAGGTATTTCAGTGGGCAGCAGACGAGAAGCATGCTGCATGCTTCCACTCCTCGGTGGCTTCCCCTCTTAGACATCTTTAATCCACAACACCCCTTTTCTGAGTTCCTCTCTCACTCTCACTCTCACATCTCTCTTCACCTCTCTCTCTCCCTGGCTCACATATTTCTCTTCGATCTTCCCTTCATGGTCACACAGTAACTAGCTACAGCACTCAATGCACACATGGGTGGCCATATATACATCACTGATGATTCTGTTGAGGTCTACTTTTCCCACAAATGTAAGAAATACCTTAATTAGTGCCTAACCTAGATTTCCTCTGAAGGAAACCCAAGACTGGGGCCTCCCTGGTGGCACAGCAGTTAAGCGCTGCGCTGTGGAGCTGCCGGCAGCAGTGACGCGAGTTCGATGCCCGGCCAGGGAGATCTCCACACAGTGCAGCAGACCTCTCCTGCCTCGCCCGCTGCTCCCCTCCGCAGTGTATTTCTGATCTGCCTGTTCTGCTCCCCACTCTGTCTCTGGTGAACCCTCTAGCCGCCCCGCGCCTCTGGCCTGTACCCCAGCTTGTGTGCATAAATAAATAATCTTAAAAAAAAAAAGAACTCAAGACTCTTAACTCTGTGCAATACTTACTCTTAAAATTGGGGTCTTGGGTTCAAAATCTACACCACTAGAGAAGTCACATCATTTATGAAAACTATTCACTTCTACGGAACTTTCTTTAGAGTTGTTTTTCTGAAAGAAAATGTCCAAAGTCTTTAAAGTATAAAACCCTGACCCACTTCTTTGGGTGAAAAATGTCTGTTCAAAGAGGAGCTGAAAGACTTGACAACTTTTTAAAAAATAAAATTGTGTTGATTTACAAAGATAAATTTCAGGGTACATATTCAGGTCTATGTGTGTAATAAGCCTCACCTCACCTGCCACCCAAGTTTTAGTGCCATTGCAACTATCAAGCTGATACCCTCTACCCTTCTCTCCCACTTCCTTCCCCTCCCCTACTGGGTACCACTATATTTTTTCACAGTCTAAGTTACTTTTGCTATGATTTGTTAGTTCATTTGCTTGGTTATTTATAGTCCACATATGAGAGAAATCATTTGCTAATTTTCTTTCACTTTCTAACGTACTTTGCAGAGCATACTCATCTCAAGTGCTCTCCATGCTGTCGCAAGATTTTAAAATAAAAGACAAGATTTTATTATTTTAATAGCTGAGTAGTACTACACTGGGTATATACAGGTCAACTTCTTTATCCACTCATCCATCAATAGGCCGTTTGCTTATTTCCATGTCTTAGTTATTGTAAATAATTGTGCTATGAAAACTGGGGCACATATATCTTTTCAAAATTAGTGTTTTCATATTCTTGAGATAAAAACCTAGGAAAGGTATTTCTGGGTCAAATGGTATTTCCATTTTTAGATATTTAAGGAATATCTACACCATTTTTTCATAGGGGCTGCACCAATTTACATTCCCATTCAACAGTGAACAAGAGTTTCTTTTTTCACTGAACATTTGCCAAGACATATTATTTCCAATTTTTTAATATGGGCCATTCCTAAAGGTAAGAGGCAGTATCTCATTGTGGTTTTGATCTGCACTTGCCTACTGACAAGTGAAGTTGAGCATTTCTCCATGTGCCTGTTAGCCCTCTTTGGAGAAGTGTTGATACAAGTCTTCTGCTCATTTTTTGACTGGGTTGTTCATTTTCTTGTGATGCAGTTTAGGAGTTCTTTTTCTATTTTGGATATGATAAGCAATGGATGGTGGTTGGATGTCAGCAGTCATCTTCTCCCAGTCAGATTATTATTATTATTTTTTTTTGTGGTAGACTTCTTCACTGTACAACAAAAGCTTTACTATACAGTGCTTCCCTTATTGGAGTTGGGTCTTCAAAGATTTCTGAGGTCGATGGTCAGGTCTGTATTTCCTGTTTCCTTCTCTTTATTTTATGGATTCAGGTCTTAAGTCCAGGTATTCAGTCCATTTTGAGTTAACTTTTGTGTATGGCGTTAAATCATGATCTAGTTTTTTTTTTTTTTTTTTTTTTTTTTTTTTTTTTTTTTTTTTTTTTTTTTTTTTTTTTTTTTTTTGCATATGGCTGTTAAAAAATCCTGAATTTTCGGCACTCCTAACAATGTCCACAATAAACCCAAGGGTGTCCCAGTAGGATTGTAAAAGGCTCTGACTTCAGACCTTTATCCTGAAACTTTGCAGACTGACGAGAGATGATCATTAATTACAGGAGTGACACGGTAGAGACTACAAGGTATATTATCTAACTAGTGAGCGGCCTTCATTTTGGGGATCCAGGCTTTGCAACTACAGGAGTCATGACTCAGTCCCATTCTAGATTTCCAACAGTGGAAACAGTGAGTCAATCACAGGTCCTAAATCTTGGGGCCATAATTCCAGGCCGAGGGTTTAGCTCTTGACCTTATCAGAGTCTTCTCAGAGTCTTTCTATTTGCACAGAAGAGAGGACCATTCCCATGTGGGACACTGTGCTGGGGTGATGTGAGGGTGCAGCTGCTGGCAACATTTCCAAACCTAAATAAAGAACTGGAGGTTTGGGGGAGCAGGAGAAACACTGACAATGATTAGAAGACCCTGGATTCAGCCACGCTTGTCACAACTACATGTTCTTCATGTCAATGAACCAACACTCACTTTAATGCTCCCAACACTCACTTCTGAAAAAACACATACCAGGGAATCCCTGTTTTTCTCTCACTTGTACCAGAAAAACCTTGACAAACATTCCTTAAGGGATTCCTTCAAAATCTGAAGCTCCATCGAAAGGACAAAGTCAACTAGAACCCTGAGTGATTCATAGCAAAAACTATAAAACTGGACTGAAAACAACTGTTGACATTATGGTTGGAGCTCAAAGCTTCAACTATGCAAGCTGGAGATAAATGGGTCTCTCTTAGTCCCTAGCAGTTGACACTGGCCTTCCTCAGTGTGCACTGCCAAGCCTCAGATTTATGTGCCTCTGTTACCCTCTCTTGTCCATGAGCTGGACTTTCACTGAAGGTTACTGCCAAGCCCAAGTTTCTATCGGTATAAATTCATTCAGTCCTATGCTGTCTTCAGATATGCCTGAGGAAAGGAGGCACAACCTTAAAGCTGGTGAGTGTGGTGAGAGCCGCTCCCAGCGCAGGGGTCCATGCTTGGTCACACCCCTCCCTGCTCTCCTGCTTCCTCTGCCTCTTCATGCAGCCAGCTTCTTTGATCCTCTCTCCTGGCCACTGCAATCTCTCAAACTAATCTAAACTCTGCTTTCACCTATCTTCACTCACTCTTTGTGGGTATTTTATTGCTCATGAAAGATCATACTATTCATAGCAGACACATCTTCATAATGAAAATGTGAGGAACGCAACTCAAAGATAACATAATTCCCGCACCAAGCTTACCTCAGGACCGCAACCACTCACAGGTGACATTAATAAAGCTGTTATTTTAGTTCCATTTTACGGTTTCACTTCCCTAGCTGCTATTCTTATTTATCCCATGCTTATCGTAACATTACTGACATTTATCAGAGAAAGATGAAACACTCTTTCAAAACCCAGAATTCTATACTAATAGTTAAGGTTTTAAATCTTTTAAAATAAGTTTTTTTGCCTTATTTCTACTTTTTGTGTTGTATGCCGACCACTGGTGGTATCATAAATATTTTGAAAGAATGGCATAACCAAGAGTCTAAAAACATTAGTCCCCATGTGCCTTTGCCTTAGGTGTGTCTTGGTCTGTTTGTCCTTTGCAGCCCACCTGTTTTGAACTTCAGCAAATTCAGTGACACTCCAAAAAATTCTATATTCTGAAATTGCTATAAATCAGTCAAAACTGAAAAGAGGGCCTCCCTGATGGCGCAACAGGTTAGCACAGTGCCATGGAGCTGTCAGCAGCTGTGGCCTGAGTTCGATGCCTGGCCGGGAATCGCACATAGCATGGCAGACTTCTCCAGCCTCGCCCGCTGCTCCCCTCAGCAGTGTATTTTGGTCTATCTGCTTGTTCTGCTCCCCACTCTGTCGCTGGTGAACCTTCTCACTGCCTCACACCTCTGGCCTGCACCCCAGCTTGTATGCAAAAATAAAATAAATCTTAAAAAAAACTGAAAAGAAATGACCATGTGTTAAAAGAAGTAGTGAATGAAATTCTCTCAGCCTTTCTAAGTGGACAGAATACCTGCTGTCTAACTGACAAGGAATTTCAATTTCACGATGCTGGTTACACATAGTCCCGGAGCATAATACCTGCGGAACTGCGGACATAGTGTCTCAGTGTGGAGACGCAGCGCCCGCTCCTCATGACGCTCACCATCCTGAAGACATTATCTTAGGGTAGAGATAGAAAGGTCAATTTAAATATTTAGATATTTTTCAAGCTTGAGTTTTAAACCACTGAGTAATTATTGCCTTTGCCTAGCATTTAACCAGTGTTTTTTCTCACTTGAATTATATTTTTGGTTCCCAAAAGAGGAAAAAAATAAAAAAACAGTTCAACCATCTAGGCTTGTGATATTTACTAGTAATGTTAAAGAGACAGCAGAAACCTGAACTTCAGACATAAACTGGCAGAGAACTAGAGGCTATGGATGATCCTGAATCCAGCAGAGCATCAGCTTTCTGGGCAGCTAGTCAGTCCCTCCTAGGTATACAAGTGCTAATGGAATCTGAAAGACAAGGGGTAGACACTTGGGAAACCATCTCTATGGCTTTATTCTTAAATAAATGTAGTTTGGGGAGGCAACTGAAACGGAAACATTAAAGTGAGCGTCAATAGAAGGGCATCACTATTCTAGCACTGAACTGGTTTTCAGATGGAGATGGATGAGTATTGACGACAACAGCAAAACATGTGCCTCTGGACTTTCTCTGTTACACTGAGGGTTCAAGGCAGCTAAAATGCTTCAGAGTGTCCCACAGAAAGGCACCAGGCTGAAATGCCAGCATAGTGATGGCATAACAGGAGGAAGGTGCCTCAAATACCACTCATGAAATCTTAAAACGCAAGAAGATGTCACAGGACACTAGGGAGCATGTCACAGTGGTCAAGATCTGCTGGTTCCTGAAGGCAGCACAGAGCACCATCACATAAAGTCTTTTATTCATTCAGGAATCTTGGATGCAAATGATAATCAGTGTGGAGCACAACAAATTAGAAGATGCAACACCATTCTGTGTATCACAGGGTCGACCAATCTAGGGTTTAGGGGTTTTCTATTTACGATACATTGTGCTGATATACCAATGAAAATACACTTCAGAGCCACACTGTCAGAGGAACTTGCCTCATAGGCTGGCAATTACAGAAATTATCTTGGGTTTGGGATGGAGAGGGTGAAGCCTAGTGAAGTGAATCACCTTCATAAAGCAGTGTGGACTTTTCATATCTCCAGCTGGTTTTGATATTACAGTTACATTTATTTAAGACAAGGGCTTACTTTAACTGGGAAATCACAAACAACAATTACTATCCAGAATTGCAATCATTTATTACCCATTATGTATCCATTACCACTCCACAGTCCCACTGTTTGTCATGTGCTATTAGTATAATAGGCTCATAATGGGCTGTATTTCTTTGACACTGTTGTAACTGCTATGATTCAATATACCAATAATCCAAGGGAGGAAGCATCACATACAATGAAATAATGTATGATTTCTATTATTCAAATATTCTATCATTATTAGCCATGCTTACAGTAAGGATCATATATCTATATAGTATATTATCAGTACAGAAGCACAAACTAATCCAATTCTCCATCTAGCGCTGGGTAAGGGAAGACTTTGATGGCATCTAGTTAATGCCAACAGTTGAATGCACATTTGTTTCTACAATAAATAATCCTTAATAGCAATTTACTTCAAATAAACAACCTATCAGTATCTCTTTATTTACAAATTTCATTCATTCACTCATTCACCAAATATTTATTTGGTGTCCATAAAAGACCAGGTACTGTTCTGTAGGCCCTGGGAATGTCAAGAGTACTTAAACAAGAAAGAAAAGCGCCTCCATCAGCTTACATGCTACTGGCAAAATAGACAATAACGAAACAAAGTAATCTAATGTCAGATAACCACAGTTCTCTAATGAAAATTAAATTCATGTAAAAGGAGCATCACTAGCCTTAGGTAGGAACAAGGATAATTCTCCCAATGCAACAAAGTAGAAATTCTGAGTGTGTATGTTGAGACAGGAGAGAAAAGTAGATCTGGCCACGGAGACAGAAGGAATTTTACTCTGTAGTTCTTCTGTTTTCCCAGTTAATGAGAAGCATGGTTACCAGAGGAGAAAGAGAAGGGTGTGAAGAGAGAGGAAACATTAAGGTTTTCTTGGAGAATGAAGAAACACTTTTCATGAACTGGTGTGGGAAATGAAGTGCAATCATAAGAATGGATTTAGGGTTCTGGTCCCATAGATATCTGTGTAGATTAATTTAAATTCCGACATCCCGGAATGGCTCTTTGTTTTTCTGAAGCCACAGGATTCAATTTGGCACCACTCAAAAACATGTAAACAGGCAACTACTTGAGAATGGGTAAAA
Organism: Scalopus aquaticus; assembly: GCA_004024925.1. Lineage (NCBI taxonomy): Eukaryota > Metazoa > Chordata > Mammalia > Eulipotyphla > Talpidae > Scalopus > Scalopus aquaticus. The sequence continues at coordinate 51,161 of PVIJ01008548.1, forward strand.
CTTACATATCTAGTGAAGTAAGGGACAGAAGGAAGCTTCAAGCAGAAGGAAAAGACAAGCCACTTGGAAAGAGGAAAACAAATATAAGTTGAGAGGCGCTTGTAAACATCTGCTTCACTGAAGGTTCTAAAGCAAGATCTCTGAAGTCAATCCATAGACCTATTGATTTTTAGTAGGTAAAGCCCTAAAAGTATCTACATGTAGCTCATATGTACAAATACTGAACATATTTTCTTAAGAATTCTCTAGTCACTTACAACTATGATACATCCACATAAAACTGAGGCCACGTCCATGTATTAGAAAAAACATATCTTTACCTCAAAAAAAGTGATAAATGAATCATCTCATCTCCTTGGTCCATCCCGCACGTCCATGATTATGAAATCATGATGCACCTTACAATTCACTCTGAGAATCTTTCTAAATGCTAGCTAGAGAAGTCAGTCAGAAAATAGCTGTCACTGCTCACAGGGTACTTTAATGCTTCAATTCTCCAAGAACGGACTGTGGCGTTTTTAAAAGCTTAAGAGAAGGTAGTGTGTGACCCATCCGCAAAAAGTTGGTAGTGAATTATCACTTTCAATTTAAAAGAAACACTCATAACCTGTTTTTAGGAATGTACATTGGTATAGACCTTATGGAAAACAGTGTGGAGGTTTCTCAAAATATTAAGGATAGATCTGCCATACAATTGACCAGTTCCATTCCTAGGAATCTACCCAAAGAATATAAAAACACTAATTTGAAGGGATATACACACTCCTATTTATTGCAGTATTATTTACAATAGCCAAATTATGGAAAGAAACTAAGTGCCCAAGTACACATGTGTGGATTCAGAAGATGTGGTATATGAATACAAATACCCAGTGGAGTGCTCATAGCAATAAAAAGATGAACTCTTGCCATCTGCGACAAATGGATGTAGCTGGAGAGGATCGTGCTAAATGAAGTCAGTCAGGAAAACAACAAATATCACATGGTTTCACTTACATGGAATATACAGAAACAAAATAAAGGGTCAGTCAAGACCAAACCAATAACAAACCCTAGAATCTGTCAATCAGGCTAGAAGCGGGGCTGGGGGAGGGTGGAGAGCAATGTATAGGGAGGGTTTCATGGTCTAAGGTGGAAGACTACGGGAACCTTGGTAGTGGGAGTGGCAAGTGACGTACATCTGAAGATTTGTGATCCTATAACTCTATATCACAGACAGTGCTTAAGTATTGCCTCAAAAAAATAAAATAAAAATTTAAAAGAATGATTAAGTTAAAAGGCATTAGCCAAATCCTGACATTTTTGTATTTTCTTTCAAATTTCACAGTGTCTCTAAAGGCATAATTATGAAATAATACAGGCCAGAGATAAAGTTGATAATAATACAGAATCTGACAGGGTGCATTAAAAGAACTTAATCTCTTCTACCTAAACACAATAGGAAGACAACGAAGTCAAGAGAGCCATGTGGTCCTATCCACATTTTAAACATCATCTTGGCACCTTTGTGTAACATGGATTGAAGGGTCTCAAGTGGATACAAAAAGACTAGCTAGATTACTGTTTGGTCCAGCAGAGCCAATGCTGGTGTTTGTTAGGATGACTGCCATCAAAATGGAAAGAGGTAAACAGAATAAAGATACAGTATTTATTTATTTATTTATTTTTAAGATTTATTTTTTATTTATACATACAAGCTGGGGTACAGGCCAGAGGCATGGGGTGGCGAGAGGGTTCGCCAGAGCCAGAGCAGGGAGCAGAACAGGCAGATCAGAAATACACTGCTGAGGGGAGCAGGGGGCAAGGCAGGAGAGGTCTGCCGCGCCATGTGGGACTCTCCCCGGCCGGGCATCGAACTCGCGTCGCCACTGCCGACAGCTCCACAGCGCAGCGCTTAACCGCTGTGCCACCGGGGAGGCCCAAGATACAGTATTTAAAGTCAAAATTGATATGGACTGAAGTGAAGCCTGAGCCTCTCCATTTCTAACACAATCCCAGGTGATATTGAATCTGTATTCTGCCATTCTAGAAAATCCTCATCTGTGCTAAGCCCTTGATATGCCACACCCAGTTCTTCCCTGAAGCCAGGATGTGGAATTTTGCATGACTATATTACGTCGTGCCAGGCCCACCTTCCAGATCACCCATCTGTTCACCAGGACCATCAAGCTGCCTAGCCTGCACCTCTGGGCCCCATCCTCACTTCAACTTTGATTCATTCCATTTGGTTCAACCATGCTGAAACATGACTCTACCCTCTGAGTTTACAGGATCCACACATTCCTTCTTTTTCTACCAATAGGTGTTCTCGGAGTTGGAAAAGACAGTCCCTGTGAATGGGGCCTGATCCCACTATTTCTACAATCCAGTGCTGGTTCACCAAGGAATCAAGGACACGTATACCCTGGACTAAGTGGAAAGAAATGCCAAGAATAAGTCACAAAGAGAAAAAAGAAGATTCACAGCAACTGCTGAGCCGCAGACTGCAGTTCCCTGTTTCCCACAATGAGCCTTGATGACTGCTACAGGCATGCGACCGCCCATGAGTCCTCCTCTCACAGGTCCACACACAGATACTGAGGAGACAGGCTGCCGGAGTGGCTTTTGATTTAACAGAGGAAAAACATACAAGCATATTAAAACAGATTAAATTTGAAGTCTTCTTTGTCTCTACATAGTAAATAAAGGCATTTGGTGTTTGGAAATGCAAATAAAACAAGGCATGTTATACACTTTTTCTAGAAGAAAAACTGTTCTTTTGAGGTGCCATCTGCCCCTTAGCATGTTCACTTACTCCTGCTGCATGTGCAATGAACTTTCACAGCACTTGGTAGTTTGCACCGTACAGCGCATGTCAAACGGTGAGTCTATACTGCCCCCCAACTAGACTGGGAGGGCAGGTTTCATGTCTTCATCACAGGCTTCACCTAGGCTCCAGAGCTTCTGGAATGATCTCTTCTTCCTCAGGGCTCAGTAAATAAAAGTTGTTGGTGAGATAGAAGGTTTCACTTTTCTACCTCTTTTTAATGGGTATCTTATTAACTTTACTTAGTGAATACTTGTGCAATAGGCAGAAAAAGTTACTAAAGATGTTCCTGTGTTAACTCCTGAAACTTGTGAAGATGTTTTTTTTTTTTTAAAGATTTTATTTTATTTATACATACAAGCTTGGGTACAGACCAGAGGCGTGGGGCGACGAGAGGGTTCACCAGAGACAGAGCGGGTAGCAGAACAGGCAGATCAGAAATACACTGCTGAGGGGAGCAGCGGGTGAGGCAGGAGAGGTCTGCCGCGCCATGTGGGATTCTCCCAGGCCGGGCGTCGAACTCGCGTCGCCGCTGCCGACAGCTCCACAGCGCAGCGCTCAACCGCTGCGCCACCAGGGAGGCCCCGAAACCTGTGAAGATGTTACCTTGTATGTCAAGAGGGATTTTGCAGGTATGAATCAATTAAGATCCCTGAGATGGGGAGAATATGCTGAATTATGTGGTGGGCTCAAACTCATCACAAGAGAGAACTCTGAAGAGGTAACACGAGCCCTGAATATAGAGAAAGGGGGGGATGAGTCAAGGAACAGATGCAGCCTCTCAAAGTTGGGAAAGACTAAGAAACAAGTTCCCCCCAGAGCACAAGAGGAACGCAGCCCTGGTGAAACCTTTGGCCCAATGACACTTCTGACCTGGAGAAGTAGAATAAATTTGTGTTATTTTAAGCCACTGAATGTGTGGTAATTGTTATAGTAGAAATAGGAAAATTTTTAAATAAATTAATCTGGTGAAAGATTCTATTCATTTTCTTCTCATAGAAGAATCTCCTTTCCCTGACTCTAACACCCTTTCTTATATCACAAAAAAGGACATAGATTTTGGAAAAGGGTGGGGGGATGTATTCACCATCTTGCCTAGCCAGTTTATTCTGGGGTGTTTTTGTTCACTTATTTATCTTTGATAAGATATTCTTCCAAAGATAAAAATAGAGTGCCTATAAAGCAAGATGTGAGAAAAAGAGATGATGTCCAGCATAATTAGCTAAGTTTCAGTATTAGTAAGGGCATTTGGAATGTCAAAACTGCAGCTGGTCAGAAACAGTACACGTCTGTTCAGGAAAACAACAGAGAATGTGTGTGTCTCCTCCAAAACTAAGACTTTTTGCTCCAAAGGAAGACAGAGCATCCATATTGTGTATTCTCACCTATGGTCTAGAGAATGAGAGGCTCCATTCTCACAGCAGGTAAGGGGTCTCATACTTCTTTAATAAATATAAAGATTTGAATGAAGTGGTGAGCACAGAGAATGAAGAGCCCTTTATTAACTGAAGAATTGTTACTTTAAAAATAAGTTCCTGACTCGAAAGTCCATTAATCCTAGAAACACTGAGAAAATTTACTATTTGTAGATACATTTATGCATATAATGCATCAGAATGAGCTATAGCATTGTCCAGAAACTCAAAGAAATATATAACCCTAAAAATAAGGGTTAGGAACAACAAGTGCAACATTATTATCTTTTATTTAAAAAGTTTCTACACAGCATAGAAAACTGTGAAATGTTCTATTTCTGTTCTATCTAGCTAATGACTAAGCTGATGCCTCTAGCCAAATAATCAAGTCAGGATCTCACCAGACCTCATAGGCTGGTAAAACGGAGGTGCTAGATGAGGATTATCTAACAAGTCATGAAATAGTCCTGCTGGAGTCATCCCATTCAGTGCCACAGCAGTTCTTCACAGCAGAGGGACTACTGTTCCTGTTCTGGATGTACTGTCTTAATTCTTACCTTTTCAAATTTAATTAATTTGTCAGTCATTTACGTAACTGTACAATTTGGGGAGGGCAATTTCATACTGCCACAAATGCAGAAGGAGGGTAAGGGAGGTGATGTGATAGAGTAGTGCACTGGACCTTTGGTGGACATATTGACTTTAGTAAATATGTAAAAGACAGTCTCTACTGATAGTTCTTGAAGAAGATAACTCTAGCAACAGAAATCCCTATTCTGTGAAAGACTATACATCATGTAGATATCTTGACTATATTCTTGCTGAAAATTAAAGAAATGTATGGTAATCAACTGATACTAAGACAACTGTATTTTAAGTATAGAAGCTGCTGATTATATGGCAGGTCTTATCTCTTCTACCAATTTTTATTACATATGAAAAACTAAACCTTAAATTAAATAAAAATGTGGTTTGGTTCAAGAATCAAATATTAAAAAAATAAAGAAAGGATACAAAATTAATTATACTAAAGGTGCAATTTTTAATGAAATTATTTTATTAAGGTAATTTTAGTTTATAATTTATAACAATGGATATGTTTTAGGGGTACAGGCTCGCACATACGTTATCATGCTATACTGACCACCAAAGCACCAATCCTCTATCAACCACAGGCCACTGGGACCCCTCCACTCTTTGCCCTCCTCTCCCACTGATAGCCTCAGTTCTGTAGTCAGACTTCTAGGATTTGTTTTGTTTTGGTTTTGTCTGTTCCGTTGCCTTATTTCCTTATATTTCACAAAAGACCAAAATCATCCAATATGTCTTCCTCCTTCTGATTTAATATACTAAATATAATCCCCACCAATTACATCCATGTTATCACAAACAACAAGATTTTATCTTTTTTAATAGCTGAGTAGTGTTCTGTTGTGTATATATATACATTTTTTTTATCCACTCATCTATCCTTGAGATTTCTCTGCACCTATTGATATGATCATGATTTTTCAGCTTTCCTTTTGTTGATATGGTGAGTTATATTAATTGATTTGTGTATAATGAACCACCTTATATGCCTGGAATAAATCCCACTTGTTTATGATGCCTGATTCTTTTACTGCATTGTTGAATTTGGTTTACTAAGATTTTGTTGAGGATTTTTGCATGTCTGTTCATCAGGAATATTAGTTTTCTTTTGTTGTACCACTCGTCTGCTTTTGGTATGAGTATAATATTGGTCTCATAAAATACATGGACGCGTTCTCTTTTCTTCAATATTTTTTAGAAGAACTTGAGAAGGGTAAGTGCCAGTTCATCTTTGAAGACTTGGTAGGCTTCATGAGAGAAAACATCTGCTCCTGGTCTTTTGATTGGGAGGAGACTTTTGTTTTGGGGGAGAATTTTGATTACTCTTTCAATTTTTTTGCTTGTAATTGGTATGTTTTAAGTTTCAATTTCTTCTGGTTTAGTCTTAGGGGTATGATTCTAAGAATTTACCCATTTCTTCTAGTTTATCCAATTTGTTAGCATAAAATACATTCACATTATTCTCTTATGATCATCTGTATTGCCAAGATGTCTGTTGTAACATCTCTTTCACTTATGATTGTATTTATTAGAGTTTTCTTTTTTTTTTTTTCCTTAGTGAGACTAGCTAAAGGTTTGTATTTTTTTTCAAAGAGCCACTTCTTGGTTTCATTGATCCTTTGTACTGTCTTTCTGATTTCTGTTCCATTTATTTGCACCCTGATTTTTATTCTTTCTTTCCTTCTAATGGCTTTTGTTTTCATTTGTTGTTTTTTTAGTACCTTGAGGTAAAAGGTTATACTTTTTATTTGTGATCTATCTTGATTCTTAAGGTAGGTTTGTAATGTTACAAACTCCCCTGTTGGTATTGCTTTTGCTGAGTCTCAGAGATCCTGGTAGCTCCTGACTTCATTTTTGTTTGTCTTCATGTATTTTTCAATTTCTCATTTAATTTCCTCAAACCTAATTCACAGACATCTTATTTAGTCTCCACATATTTGAGGTTTTTCCCACTTTCTTTTTGGGGTTGATTTCCAGTTTATATCATTGTGAACAGAGAATAGACTTGGTATGATTTCGATCTTCAGGAGATAAATGACATTTAGTCAACCAACTGGCCCCTCTGTGCCTTCTCACTAGGAAGTTCAGACCATTGGCTTTTAGGGAGATGATTAAAATGTAAATACTTATTGCCATTTTACTGTTTTCTGAGTGTTTCTGCAGTTTGTCTCTGTTCTTTTGCTCTTCTCTTTCTCTCTTCTATTTTGATAGCTACTTTTTGTATGCGTTTGGATTCCATTTTTATCTTTGTTTCTCCTAGGTATTTTTGTTCTGAGATAAATTATGTGGTGTATACATTTACAGGGTTCTGTAATTATTACCTATCATAAATTGAAAGTAAGTTAATCTCAATCTCTAAAGGTAACAACTTCGAGTTCACCTTTAAGTTTAATTAGTATAGAGTGTCTAATAAGACATGCATTGGAAGAATTATAACCACAGGCCAAATAAGTTCCTACTACCTACTTTTAGGCATCCACAACTAAAAAAACTTTTTTACGATTTTTAATGTCTAAAAAAAAATCAAAAGAATATTTCATGTCATTAGAAAACTACATGGTATTCAAACATCACTTTCCATAAATAAAGTTTTATAGGAATACAGTCACACTTGTCCATTTATATTTGTTTCTGACTGCTTTTGCACTAAATTCCTAACCCAAGCAGTGTGGCAGAGACTACATGGCCTGCAAAGGCCAAAATATTTATTCTGTAAATGTTCCTTTGCAGAAAAGATTGCTGCACTCTGGGTACAGAGCTCAGACTTTAGACCAGTCACTGCTTCCCTCCTGGCTCTACCACTAACAAGCTGGCATCTTGCACAGGTTGCTTAAACTACCTTCAGCTGTGTCCTTACCCATATTACCTACCTTATAGGGTTCTTGTGTGGATCAAGAGAATAAGAAAATGTAAAGCACACACAGCTGCATGTGGGCCCCACATACAAGCTAGCCATTTCTGATATTATTATTGCTGTTTACTGTTACCATAATTATACTAATGCATCTTACCAGGTAGAGCACTCTACATGCTTGAACTTTTCTGAAAATCATTGTTGGCACCAATTTATAGTTTTACCTACCCTAAAAATTATCTTTTCATTAATTGGTCATAATATTTTTGAAAATTGACCTAGTCTCCTTTCCAAAAGAAGACAATCATCAATCATTGTGGCACTGTAATGGCCATTAATTAGAAGTTTAGCTCACAGAACAGGAAGTTTTAGTTTTAGTATGTTGTTCTACTCCTGTATTTGAAAACCATTTTCAAAAATGCATCCCAGTTAGAAACACTGGCAAGTGAGATGATATATTCCAGATTCTGCTCCGTTTTGACAGATAATTAAAGTAGGACTCATAGGGTCAAGTGACTTTCTCCAAGCACAGGCGACCCTTAATTAAAGCTAACAATCATTGACTTATATTGAGACCTCTGCTTTGCACTAGCTCACCTGCAGATTTTTCAAATGAAAGCTTTGAACTTACTGGTCTGACCTAAAAATCAAAAGAGTTTCTAATTGTACAAGTAGACAAATTACCCTGACAATTCCTCTTGGTCATGATGCTCTTATTTCATTTAGAAATGCCACAAATACATCCAGTTAATGCATTAAATATAAAAAGACTTGCTGAAGAGACTCAATTTATTAATGATTCAGTAGAACTTCTGAAAGCATCTATTTGGAATTCATTTATAATTCATTTTACAGCTTAGCTGTGGTTCCCACTGGGCAAATATTTATCAAATATCACTGTTTTAAGTTTCCCCTTTACATTTATTTGTAGAAGAATTTTTTCTCAAATGAAGACTAAGCTTCCTAAAAGCATTCATTCATCTACTGTAATTTATTGTGCATTTCCTGATAAGGTGAGAGTAATGGACTTTCAGATGTAATAGTGTATACTATACAACCAAACAAAAGAATAATTATTAAACATAATAGCTAGCTATGAAATGAACAGTAACCACACTGAACACATCATAAATATTTATTAGTAGTAGCCATGGTAATTAATAAACAAAGTAATCATTGACAAAATGTTGAATTTGTGAAGTAATTTAAATACCCAAAAAGTCATTCCCACAGCAATTACCATAAAAGTAAATAATAAAAAATCTCAAATACATAAGAATCTAAACATTAAAATTAAACTTGTAGTAAAATTAATAACAAGTTATGTAGAAGAAAATACCCACACCATATTATTCCTGACTGGTGTGATTCTCATTTGTCAGAAGAATAAAGGACCCATCAACATCTGCTGCTGATAATCTATGGTCTAATCAAATACTTAACTCTAAATTTAATTAAATATGCATCCTGATTATTCTCTCTGAAATGAATTAGAAATTATTTTCAAATTAGGCAAATAGTAAATAAGATTTCTTTTAAGTTATATCAAACTGACTATCAGACTTAAATGCACTTCCCTTGAGTGGGCCTCCCTGGTGGCACAGGGGTTAAAGTCTCAGCTCTATCTAGTTATTGGCAGCCACTGCAGCATGAATTCAATCCCCCGACAGGGAGATTACGCACATGGTGCAGCAGACTTCTGTCTCTCCCGCTGTTCCCCTCAGCAGTGTATTTCAGTAAATCTACCTATTCTGCTCCCCACTCTGTCTCTGGTGAATCTACTCACACCCCACACTACTGGCCAAGACCCCAGTTCTTGTATGAATAAATAAATAAAAATGAAATCTTTAAATGCACCTTCCTTGACAGTACCTATTAAATGCTGCTAACTTTAATCTTTACATTATTATGAAAATAAACTATACTTGGGTGGAAAATAATCTGTGAACTATCACATGCGATCAATTTGTTGATTTCACTGATTCAGCTCTCTGTGTAGAACTAATAAAAAGCCTTCACTTTGGTTAAAGTTTATCTTAAAGATGTACATTATTTTTAAAAAACAGACATTACAAGGACAGTAATCTTCCTTTCAAAATCTAACTTTCTGTTTTAGCTAAAGTTACTAAGTGGTTTTATTTATTTATTTTTGATCTGAAAAAGATTAGTGAAAAACAAAGACTTAATTGTTCTTGGTAAGGTGTTTAATGACGACAATTTCAAGAAAGTCCTAATAACAACAGAAAAGATAGCTTAAAAAAAAGGAAAAAAACTTATAAAATCTAAATAGCAAATACAAACAAAAGTATCAGAAACCCTCTCCATCATGTTTAATCTAGAGCTGTCCCTTTTTACAAACACACAAGTTGGAAATCTCGCTAGCCAAAGACATGTGACTAGAAATGAAGTCAAAGTTTACTTCTACTGTGCCAAGAATCAGAGTTTCTGTAGCCACCCTCTTAGGAAACGTGTGTGTGGCGGGGGGAAAGGGGACAAGATGCCAACAATATAATAATCTTAAATGTGTACCTTTATTCTTTGGTCATCAACATCTATAATCGTAGCAACACGAATTAAGCGGGGATTTCGTTTATCCACAACTTCAAGTTTCATATTCGCCAGAAAACCATGAGGCAACCGCTGTAACATTACAAGTACAACAGTCATACAAAATTCAACAATTCAACATTTGTTCTAAAACATTATTATTCTGTAGTCCATGAGACAGAAGCAGAGTGGAGATGCCTGGTTTGCATCAACAAAATTGTTTAAAGACAATGACCCCTGAAAGATACTGCATGATCAATGACATGTGACGCACAAAAGAAAGGGGTAGGAAAAACGTATTACACTGGTCAACATTGCGATCGTTACTGACTTAATAAGGCCCTAATCTGTAGTATCTTGGTTTGCTGTACATGAATATAACACTGAAAATTTGTTATTAGCTCTCGTTTTGAACATATTTCATATCATTCATTTTATATGTTTCACCATGTAAATTTATCCAGGACTGCTACAACATCCTAAATCAGCCTAGAATGATGTAATATAGCATTGCATTACATAATACCATCATGCACACATCATCCAGAGTTGATTGCATCATTTTCTGATGCAATGCAATACTAATTCCAGGAGGCTGCTGAAGTAAGCTGACGTCAGCAGTGAACTAGATAAAGCCCTGTCGGAAAGGTTGAGCACTGAAAATATTTAATACTTTGTGCAAGACAGTTTCAGCTACTGCTCCATAGAACTGTCATTATTTTATCTATTTAGGAACAATACAGAACAGGAATGCCTCGAAAGTGTGTTAATAGTGTGGACAATTTCTGCTCTATTTGTGGGGAAGTGACATTTGCCAACCAGAAGAAAAGGATCACTTCTCAAGTGAAGAAGGTTTATCATCTTTACTTGGGATGCAAGGTTGGTGACCAAGACAAGCCCTGGGCCCCGCATAGATGCTGTGCTACATGTACAACACAGCTTTCACAGTGGTTCAATGGCAAAAGACCATCAATGCCGTTTACAGTCCCCATGGTGTGGAGAGAGCCAAGCAACCACATAAAAGACTGTTACTTCTGTTGGTTCCTCGTCTTTGCGGCAGAATAACGAAGCAAAAGAAGTCAAGAATAGTCTACCCACACATTCCGTCTGTATTGAGACCAGTTCCGCATGGGGAGGGACTTCCTATTCCAGAACCTCCAGCAGAATATTCTCTTGATTCATCTGATGAGGACAAGGGTGAGCCCACCTGTTCTTCTCCTGTTCCATCAGCATGCATTGATCCACATTTTCACTGTGGTGCATCATCAACCCCACACAGACTAACACAGGAAGAACTCAAGGACCTGGTTCGTGATTTGGACTTATCCAAGAACAAGGCAGAATTGCTAGGATCAAGACTCCAACTATGGAATCTTCTAGAAGAAGGTGTCACAATTACGGTATAGCGAAAGTGCCACCAGCAGTTGGAGCCTTTCTTCACAAAGGAAAGTACTCCGGTATTCTGTTGCGATATTGAGGGCCTCATGAATGCTTAGAAATCACTCATGACCCACAAGAAAGGAGACTATTTCTAGACTCTTTGAAACTGGGTCTTAAGGCTGTGCTTTTGCACGATGGAAACCTTCCATCTATTCCAGTAGCGCATGCTGTCCACATGAAAGAGACATACGATAACTTAAAGCAGCTACTGAATTGCATTGAGCATAACAAGTACAGCTGGTACGTCTGTGGTGATCTGAAGCTAGCTGCCCTTTCAATGGGACTGCAGCAGGGATATACAAATACATGTGTTTCTTATGTGAGTGGGATAGCCGAACAAGTGAATTACACTACTTGCGGGAGGAATGGACTCGCAGACAAAATGTAGCAGTTGGAGAGAAGAATATCCAGCACCCAGATCTGGTCGAGGCTCACAAAATCCTGCTACCACCCCTTCACATCAAACTAGGTCTGATGAAGAATCTCATGAAAGCCATGGGCCGGACCTTGCCAGCTTTCTGATACCTGCATGAAAAATTTCCTCGACTCAGGGAAGCAAAGATTAAAGAGGGAGTTTTTGTGGGTCCTCAGATTCGAGAGCTCTTCAAAGATGACCAGTTCAACAACTTGCTGCAGGGTGATGTGAAACAAGCATGGAATGCTTTTCGCCTAGGTCTACAAACTGTCTTGGGAATGTTAGCACAGAAAACTACAAGGAACTAGTAAAAGACATGCTGATGCCGTATCAGAAACTTGGCTGCAATATGTCTCTAAAGATTCACTTCCTTCATTCCCATCTGGATTTCTTCCCTGAAAACGGTGGTATGGTTAGTGATGAACATAGTGGACGTTTTCATCAAGATATCACATCAATGGAACAAAGATACCAGGGAAAATGGTCCATTGCAATGCTGGCTGACTACTGCTGGACTCTCCCCAGAGATGCTTCTGAACAGCTGTACAAGAGACAAGCAAAGAAATCTAAGAAGTAGTTTATGACTTGATTTTTTACAGGTATTAACTGTAGGCCTATTACTATTGACATGCATTTCGTGATGTAAACATCAATTTATTGCAGATTACAAAAAAACTAGAACCAAAATTAGAATTTGACTGTCATATTCGTGCTGAGCACATACAAATGGATAGGAAATGACTAATTTTATTTCAGTAACATGACTTTTGTAAAAATTTGTTGGCCAGTGTCATCAGAGTTGAGCAATACTAGGGCAGTGCAGTGTATGAGGTGGGGTGGCTGCTATAGACAGCCTCTCTGTTCTTTTTTTTTTTTTTTTGTAGATTTATTTTTTATTTATACATACAAGTTGGGGTACAGGCCAGAGGCGTGGAGCGGTGAGAGGCTTCACCAGAGACAGAGAGGGGAGCAGAACAGGCAGATCAGAAATACACTGCTGAGGGGAGCAGCGGGCGAGGCAGGAGAGGTCTGCCGCGCCATGTGGGATTCTCCCTGGCCGGGCGTCGAACTCGCGTCGCCGCTGCCAACAGCTCCACAGCGCAGCGCTTAACCGCTGCACCACCGGGGAGGCCCAGCCTCTCTGTTCTTAACTCAAAAGCACAGACCACATCAGAGACTATAAAACCCAAGGACTTAACTGAAGAAGGGGGTGCCCTGAAGTGTTGCACCACTGGAGAACCTGGAGAAGAACAGGGCACAGCGCAAGCCTGTGGCTCCCAAGTGAGAACGGTAGGAGCCCAATGAAATGGGAAGTGTTAGATGGAATCTTTTGTGTGTTCTTTTTTGCAACGTGAGGCTGTGATATGTGAAAACATTTTGACCCTCCTCCTCCCCCAGCCAAAATTGAGATAACAACCAAATACTCTGATTAACCAGATTTTGAGCTATACTTCCAACTGCAAAGAGAAGAATCCCTGACTTGTAATTCCATCTCAATTATCCTTCCCATCCAGGGTTCCAGTGATTTTTCAACTACAGCTCAGAGGTTGGGAGTGGGTCAAGAGCATTTAAGACATTATGGCTGAAAAGCTGACCAAGGAGAGGGGGTCACTGTGGATCCCCACTATGTAACCTGGGTAGCTACTGCACTGTAGGAAGCTGACCGTCCATGCTCACTGAAGATGACCGTTCATGTCTTACCACCGAGATTCCTAACCGCTACCGCTTACCAGCACCCGTGCCCTAGTCATATGAACAGGTGCAGAAGCATCAATCTATGAAATAACAGACACTTAAAGATCCCAGGTTAAAAACCTCAGGTTATTAACCAGCTACTTATAGAGTAGACCTTGTATAAAGACAATTGCTCAGATAAGGAATATCCCTAATAAAACCCATTAAAAAATAAGTGAAGAGACAGAAGCTCATGCCACAAATGCTGGAGCGAAAAAATAAAAACCTGGAAGAAGTCTCAACCCATTAGAATTGTGAAATCTCTTTGATGAATTTCAGTCATGCTTTTTGAATTAAGAAAAAATGGATAATCTAAAGCAGGAATACTATAAAAATATGAGACTGCTACAAATAGAATTAATGGGTTTAAAAATATTATCATGTAAGTAAAAAATGGTATGAGCCTTAACAGACACAAGCAAGTCATGAAAAAAATCAGCAAACATGAATACACAGTTACAGATAGCATACAAACAGAAGAACAGAGAGAAAAAGAAATTAACAAAATGAAAACCCTGTAAGAGGCTCTTTGAGATAACCTAAAGAGAACTCACATCCATTCCATGAGGGTCCCAGAGGGACACAAGAAACAAAAAAGCACAGAAAACTTATTGATAAAAAGAAAACAGTTCAGAACCACCTCACTCCCCACTTCAATCCAGGAAACAAACCAGAAGTCCTAATCCAAGAGGCTCAAAAAGTCCCAGGCAACATACCAGATTGACACTCCAAAACATATTATAATAAAACTTCAAAAGCCAATGACAAGGAAAGAAAACTAAAAGCATAAAGAGAAATAAGAGTAACCCATGAAGGGACACCTGTCAGATTGTCCATAAACTTCTCAGAGGAAACCTCACCTGCAATAAGGGAATGAGAGGAGATATTTAAAGTGCACAAAGAAAAAGATTTTGAGCCTAAAATACTTTATCCAGACTGACTGTCATTCAAGACAGAGTAAGGGTATGGGAGCTTCACTGAAAAATAAAAATTAAAAGAATCTATCAATACCAAAGTCAGACTTCAATAAAGTCCTAACAGGGCTATTATAAAGGAACAATAAAATAAATCAACAGGTAACGTACACCTACATTAAATAAATGGAGAAGGATGAGAGTAAAATGTGGCCCTCAGACTGAGTTTAAGATCAAACCATCCAATCAATGGGTTATAAAATACAGTGCATCATACACAAACTTCAGGTTATCCTCAAGCAAAACTCCATAGAAACAACACAAAAGATAAAAGAAATGGCACCTAACAAAACATAAGAGGTAGATGTAAAAATACAAAGACGAAGTTAAAAAAACAAAACAAAAACCTAGTAACAAAATGGCAAAAGGCCTTGTGTCTCAATAAAATATTATTGGTCAGATCTTTAACACAATTGAAATTTAGTTTTAAGAGCACATAGACCTTTATGCACATCATTTTACACAATTTCATAGACACCTATGAAAGGAGAAAATCTTTAGGTCACTTTCAAGATACCTAAATCAACAAAGTTTAAATCACATATTCATTAATACTCATAAGGTTCATAAAAGATTTTTATTATACTTAATATATTGGTTTGATTACTTCTTATTTTCTGAAAATTAACTTTATAAACTAAGAAATGCCCACTATTGTCACTGCCAAATTTCTTAGTGTGTGACCCAGAGGCAAAATTATTAATAAACAATTAGAAAGGATAAAAATGATCCCTTATAAATCTAATTTTTACAACATGCTTGGATAAAAGCCACATTTCAACTGTTACATCATTTTAAATTCATATCATAATGTTATTTAAACCCATGACTTGTGCTTCTGGTTGCCTCTGTAACAGAAGCATGTTAAACTATATTAATTTAATATTTATTCCAAGTTTTAAAATGCTAGAAATCAGGAGATTATAATGATGAGCACGTAGGAAATATTAAAGAAAATGGAAAGGAGGAAAAATACATGGAGATTTAACAAAGCATTGAAACTAAGACAATATAATTATCAAAAATCAAAATCAAAAGACAACTGTGAAACGTGTTTACAGGTTGGCAAAATGATTCATTTTGAAAGCTATCCCATATAAAAAGTGTTCAGCTACTTTATTGAAAATGGAAGTGTACTGAATTCCTCATGTCTAAAAATGGTAATAGGAAAATAAAATCCTCATAACACATGACTGATAAATTATTAAATCTTCCAATACATGGGTTGGTTCTCTCCAGCTTTTGTGGAAGCCTATCTTCATTCTAAAATGCATTCTTACATCTACTGAATTAGAGTACACTGACTGTAATTAGGCCTCTGGAACCTGAAAATTTTGTTTTGACCAAGGTCACTGTCCTGACAACAAAGGTCATTGTCTCACATTGCAGGAAACAGATCTACAGCTTGAGGTGAATCCATAACAACCCCATGGCAGAGCTTGAAGTTGCCTTTTTAACTCTTTTCGTGATTTAATTTTCTTGCAATTTCTTCTTGGAAAAGCGAAATTTTGACGGAATGCAAGAGAAAGACTATAAGCAGCTGGTATTTTCTGCTTATTGGATTTTTGTAATTCTTAAACCCTTTCTACCACTCCAGAACTTCTAGCCTTCTTAATGTGATTATATTGCTTCCCACCAATTCAGCCTATTATAATCAAATTTTTAATGAAACAGAATTTTACATCAAGTCCCATTTTGATCCTTAGAAAACTTTCAGTAAGTGAAATTATATGTAGCAGCCCATGCTATAAATTTCTGACTGAACACTCATCAGAGAGCCTGAAATACACATTTAAGGTTGAAAGGGAACTGCGTTTAAAAACCACCAGTGCAGAATACAAATATCGCTGATATAATGAACTTCCCTTTATAAAATAATTTGTTTGATTCAACCCTTCAATTAATATATAAGTACAACTTTCAACTTTAAAAATCAAGTACTAAACCCAAGTATTTCCCTCAGAATAGATAAGACTATAACACACACAATATACCTAGAATTCACCTATTTTATTATATTATGGCATCATTGCCCTCCACACAGTTCATGGGACTGTGAAAGTACAGAGATTCACACTCAATGGATTAATAGTAGAAGCAGACAAGAAGGACTCAGTCAACAGCACCTCCCATGGGGCATCTGTATTTTTCTAGGAGGGAAATGCCATCTATATTTGTGTATAGGAACAATAGTATATGAGTCAGTTCCTTTGTAATTTTAACTTAAAGCAAATTGGTTATGAAAATAATGCTAGAATTTTAAAATTAAAAAGTAGAATCATTTTAAACTGCCAAATGAAGGCACAACTCAACATGCATATTGTTTAAAGTTGAAAGGCTATATAATACAAACTTACCATTTTAAAAACTTTGGCAGGAACTGCAGTTGTTTGAGTAGTTTCCAGATATTCTGTCCAGGAAAAATTTTCTGGATCAGGATAACCTGAAAATATAAGTATCATTATCAAAGAATTAATCACTGATACTCTCAGGCTCATGTACTTTAAGACATTTGATAACAAGACCTATTGTTAATTTAATGGTCACTATTTTTAATAGCCCCTATGCTACAAATTCACATATACCACCTATAGTAAGTCTCTGAACAGTCTTAAGGCCCTTTCTACCAGAAGGATATGCTTTTAATCCAGGAGTAAAAGTGCTACATCATGAGAAAGTTTGGTTTATATGTTGATGCTATATTACTTGTCATATAAAAGCGAGTACAGGGCCTCCCTGGTGGCACAGCAGTTGAGTGCTGCGCTGTGGAGTTGTCAGCAGCGCACGATGCGAGTTCAACGCCCAGCCGGGGAGAGTCCCACATGGTGTGGCAGACCTCTCCTGCCTCGCCCGCTGCTCCCCTCAGCAGTGTATTTCTGATCTGCCTGTTCTGCTCCCCACTCTGTCTCTGGTGAACCCTCTCGCTGTCCCACACCTCTGGCCTGTACCCCAGCTTGTATGTATAAATAAATAAATCTTAAAAAAAAAGCGAGTATAATGTTCATTATTAATTGCAAATTATTTCATATAGAATTGTTTCCCTTTTGGACACATTATATCTTGCCACAATTCTTTTTATCAAACCTTTGATTTTTATGCCATCTTGTTATTTTGTTTATATTTGCTAATAAAATTTTGTCCATTCTTTTTACTTTTATATAATTGTTTCAGGTGTATCTATTTTAAACATCTAAATGGATTTTAAAAATATTTACTTTTACTTGCATCACTGGCTTATCTTATCTAAATTCTATAAAAATACTTTGATACTTGAAAGGTTAGGTTTATTAGAAGAAAAGTATATAAGATGACTGCACAGACCCACGCAGGCAGAAAGAGATGCTAAGCTGAAATGTTTTCCTATTTCCCGTATGTCGGGTCCTTTTCTATGAGTTATGTTACATATCTTATGTTTCAACAGCTACTTCTGCACTTGCTATTCCAAATGCGTTCCTTGTACTTTAGCTCGCCACATTACAGCATGAGTTCTGAGTATGTGCAGACCTTGCTGCTTCAGTGCTGGCATCTCCTACTCCTGTATCAGGTTTATCACCCAGGGTCCTGATCATCAGTAAAACAAGAAGGCTGGTAGGTTGGGGAGTGAATGTGTAGGGAATAGGGAAGCAGCAATTAGTCTTCTACAGTCCCTTAAAGAAATCTGACATATTGCTATCGGAGGAAATATCTTTCTCCCTTTTAACATTAATAAGTCAATATATCGCTTTAAATTATTCTTAAGCAACAAATGCCTCTGTGCCATTCTCCAAACATGAGCTGCCTATGTGCAAAAAGAGAAAATACACATGACCTATAAATTCCCTGTTCGATGAATCCAAGGAAGAGAAGACTGTCTTACAGCTTAAGGATGTTTGCAAAAGTCACCTATTGACACTGACTTCCTTCTAGCGCCAGCCCTGAGTCCTGTGATGCTTGGCGAACCAGAAATAGGGTTTCAGGGTAAGAGGGCAGGGAACAAATCCATTCACACAGCTGTGTGGCAAGACCTCGAGGGAAGCTTTTCAAAAGTTTGAATTCTTACTTTAAAAAGGAATAAAATATATAAGCTACCCTCTTCACTTGACTTTAACCTCTTCACTTCTCTCAAAGAAAAGAACCTCTAACTGCCTTTCATTTATTGGTAAACTTTATATTAAGTACTCCATTTACATTAATTCATTTATTCCTCACATATACCTGTGAGGTACACTTTTTATTCTCACTTATAAGTGAGGCTTAGAAAGTCTGAGCACCTTGTCCAGTGTGATACATTTAGGAAGTGAAAGAAATGGATCTGAACAACTGCCTGACCCACAACTGCACACATACACACAATTGCCTGACCCACATAACTTAACCAGTCACCCCCTAGTACATAATCCCAAGCATTCTTCACCCAAGAGCACACGTTCTTCCAGGTCTCAGGACTGAGTGTTCCAGCTCCCCCTGGAGGTCAAATCTTGGTACTGCAAGAGTGAGAGCACAGGCATGAACTCACCTTACAGACCATGCTCTCAGTTATCTATGCCCTTCCTAACCTTCTTGCCTGCCTTATTTTTCTCCACATCATTTATTATCGCCTAACAACATACTGCATGTTTTACATATATAAAACACTGCTATTTCCTTCAATCCTAAAATAGTTCCTAGCATTAAGCTGACATACAATAAATATTTGGTGATTATTTGTTGAATGAATGAATTGTATTTCCTGAGAAGTTTGCATTTAACATTGTGGTGCTCAAGAATGGCAGAGATATGAGTTAAAATGATAATGGACTAGCCTCAAAATACTGAAAAGAACTCTGACATTAAATTGTTTGCTTGCTAATGCTGGTGTTATTAGAGGTACCATTAGATCAAGGTGCTGGTCATTTATCTAAGATTCCGAACAACACTGCAGACTGGATAGTACCAAGACAAGGTCATCTAATTTGTGGCATTTGAACAAGAAAATGAAATACTCCTTAATTGTTTGTTCCATGTGTAAGTGTGACATTGGTTAGAATAGTCTTTTATAGCATTCTCAATTGTTTTTCCTCCAGGAGTACCAGAGTAAAGCAGAAACTTGATTTGCCCACTGAATATTCTTTCTAGAGAATTGGGATCATGACTAAAGAGCACAAGTCCCTAACTTCCTGCCATCCTGGTTTAGGTGACCTATCCCATGGAGCCTTCAGAAGCATAACACCCATAATTATGTCGGTGGCCAATCCAGGAACCAAAAAAATCACTGGAGTCCTAGCACAAGCAATTACAAAATTTTATTGAAGAAATATTACTTTGTAACATTATATATTTCAGGTGTGCATCACATCAACATCTGTATATACTATATTAAATTCACCATTAAAAGTC
This sequence comes from Scalopus aquaticus, assembly GCA_004024925.1. Lineage (NCBI taxonomy): Eukaryota > Metazoa > Chordata > Mammalia > Eulipotyphla > Talpidae > Scalopus > Scalopus aquaticus. The sequence goes on from PVIJ01008548.1 coordinate 71,292, forward strand.
CATTTCTATGCTTCACCACACAACTGACTCCCGTTTTTAAAAGATTTATTTTATTTATTTATGCATACAAGAACTACGGTCTAGGCCAGAAGTGCCAGGGGTGAGAGGATTCACCAGAAACAGAGCGGGGAGCAGAACAGGCAGATCGACTGAAATACACTGCTGAGGGCAGCAGCAGGTGAGACAGGAGACATCTGCTGTGCCATGCAGGTTAGCTCCCTTACAGGGGCTCGAACTCGAACTCATGCTGCAGTGGCTGCCAATAGCTTCATAGTGCTGAGAATTGAACCCTGCGCTACCATAAGACCCACAATTGACCTCTTTTACCCACCCACCTTCTCTTTTTCTTTCTGGTGAACCATGAATTAGGTCTTAAAGTCTAAAAGTTTATTTTTGTTTTATTTAGTTCATTCATTTGTTTCCTTTATGTACCACGTAAGTAAAATGATACAGTATTTTGTCTTTCCCCATCTGTATTTCACTAATCCTAGTATTTTCAAGGCCCATCCATATTGTTGCAATTGGCAGATTTTTTTTCAGCTGAATAGTATTCCATTTGTATATAAACCACATTTCCTTTACACAATCATTTGTCCATGGGCACTCAGGCTGTTTCCAACCTTGGCTATTGTGAATAATGCTGTGATGAACATAGGGGGTGCATATAACTCCTCAAATTATTCTTTTTGTATTATTTGGGTAAATGTCCAGCAGTGAAACACATATACAATTTCTACTTTTAATTTTTTGAGGAATCTCCATATTGCTTTCCACAATGGCTACACCAATCACACCACCAACATTGTACAAGAGTCCTCTTATCACACATCTTCTACAACACTAGTTACTGGATAAGCAATTTTTAAGTAAATGGTCCATTTTAACAACCAGTATTAAAAAGGGGTCTGTTGAGAATATTGCTAAGGAGAAGTTTCAACCAGAACAGACAAAACAATTATCACAAACACACAAGGTAGATGAACTTATACTTCTCTAACTCATCTTTTTATTAACAAGGAAAGTAAAATCTGGCAATTTAAGTCATTTGTCCAAGGCAAAATAACTAACAACAAAGTCAAAGCTAGATCCTAATCTCCTGACTTAGAATTCATAGAAATTAAGACTCTGAAGAGCTGCTTTAAGGTTTAGTGAGTATTCTACAAACTGCTCAGCCCCAAGGCTTAGAGAAAGCATTGACCTGGGAATGAGGGCCCTGACTAGTAGCAGTGAAGCCCTGACAGCCTTTTGCCATGGTTTTAAGAGTGGTACATATACACAATGGAATACTATTCAGCATGGAAAGAAGATAAACACATGCAATTTGCAGCGACATGGATGGAATTAGAGAGGATCATACTCAGTGAAATAAGCCAGAAAGAAAGAAAAATATCGAATGGTTTCACTTATAACAGGACTATAGGGAGGTCGGGTGGGAGAGAGACAATCAGTTTGGGAGGGAAGGAAAAGGGCACAAAATGGAATAGAAAAGAACACAAGGGACCATGAAGATGGATCACGGGTGAATTGGTGGTGGGCTACCCAAGGGGAATACAAAATGTAAAAGACATAAATAACAATAAAAATATATATTTATAAAAAAAAAAGTCTGAATTTCCTAAGACACTATTTATTTACTTCTGTTTCAGATAGATATCACCAAATATAAAGGCAAATAAAAGGTAGACAAGATGCAAAAGAACATAACTGTATTTTCTTTCCCCCCCTAAGGTTTTTATTTATTTTTTTTATTTTATTTTTTTATTGTTATTCATGTCTTTTACATTTTGTATTCCCCTTGGGCAGCCCACCACCAATTCACCCGTGATCCATCTCCATGGTCCCCTGT
>PVIJ01008549.1:0-73641 GCA_004024925.1 Scalopus aquaticus
CCTGGGGGCCAAGTGAGGAGGTGAGAGGGGCTGTAGCCAGGTGAAGACCTCGGGGTCCGTTTAGAAAGCCTGGGCGCCAGGTGAGCAGAGGTGGCACAGGGCGAGGGAGGGAGGAGATGTGCCGGAAACAAGGGTGTCTCAGGTGCTGCGATTGATCCGGCGGGAGCTCCTCCTGGTGGAGACTTGAGATGGAAACGTCCTTTGTGAACACAAGTTTGCTTGACGGGGGCACGCACAGCTCCGAGGGCGCAAGCGCCTCCCTCCATCTGCAGGTTCTCGGTTCCCTTTCGCCCCAAATAACTGCTGTGCCGGAGACGTGTGTTTGGGGGAGGAATATTCTTCAACTCCCCCGCGGGCCTTGAAGTCCACCTCAGGAATGACCTGATAGAAAAGGCAGACTCTGGAGAATCTTGGCAGATTCTTCTCCAAATGAGCAGACTTGTGACGCCACCCACGAGATCAAAAAGGCAGAAGTTTGCTGCCTTCCCGGAAGGGCTACGGCATAACCAGGAGGTGCACCTGGCCCCCAAACAGTTAGGGGTGCACGCTCAAAAGGGGGTCCGGCCATCTACCACACAAAGGCCAAGTGGATACTTGCGTGAAAGGCTTTAATAGAAGACCCTAGAGGGAGCAGAGAGAAAGGATTTCAAATCATGGTTTCCCAGTAAAACTCAAAAAATTACCCTTCCCCTTCTGGGCAAATGCCCAGCCAGATAATCTTGCCACAAGTCTAAGAACCTTCTGGAGGGACCCAAATCCTAGTTATTGCATCCTTCTTTGACTTCTTTATCTCTCCCTGTACTGAAATTTTTTTTTTTTTGGCTAGGGTAGATCCTAAGGATTTGTTTTTACGAGGAAAAGTCCAGGTGTGCTCAACACTGTAAGACCTCGATTATTGGTAAGAACTCTCGTCCCGTTTAGCGACTCGGATAGAAAACCAGCTGCAAACACAGGGGAAAGTGGAGTAAATCTCGTTTTCCTCCAGAATTTTGAAGTCGTAGTTCTTTGCCTGCCGCCGGCGAGCGTTCGGATAAGAAGAAACTCTCTGGAAGAAATTTCCGCTGCCTCCTCTTTCTCTGAGCCTCTGAAGTTTTGCTTTTCATCCCCTTGGACCTGGGAATTTACCTGAACGTGTTGCGCTGTGGCCATTTGGGTTTTTCGTTTTGTTACCTGCCTTCTTCGCGACTGATCTGCAGACGCGATCATTCCTCCTACAAACGATTCTGTAATTCGTGGAGTCTGTCTGGTCTCAGTTCCTTCTTGCTGGGAATCCTGTGAGCTTGTGCCTTTAATTCCTCGGTCTCTCCTCTGTGTCTATGGGGTCCGCCCTGTTTCTTTGTAATTTCTGCTGTGTGTTCTGCAAGATTTACTCCACTTTCTCCTGTGGGTCCTCTGTTTTCATGCAGCTGTCTTCTGCGGTGAGAATGTCTGTGAACTTTATTTCTGTCATTCACGGCTGCTTCTGTTTTTAAGTAACATCTCACGTTTCTGTTCCTTCCGAGACTCTGGCTTTTCAGAGGATTTTCTTTGTTTCTTCTGTTTTACCTGGTTCGTTTTTCCTGGTAGGAACTTACTGCGTTTTCGTTTCACTCATCTCTATTATTAACTGGTTCTCTTTCTTCTCTTTTTCTTATGGATTAGGAGACCGAATGGGTTAATGGAGGCTTCTGGAGTAATCGCTTTGCAAGTTTCTATTTCCGACAGAAGATGCCCATTGTGGTGTGGGAGTGATGAGTTCTGACAGCAGATGGGGGCAGGGGGTTCACACAGACACTCTAGGACCCCCCCAAAAAAGCACATGAAGGGACAGCTTCATCCTGTGTATGTGCTGCATGGAGAGTCTTCCTGACTTTGCGTTTTCTGCCCACAGTGTGATTTCAGACCACCCTGCTTTGTCCCCAGCTGTGCACCCACAGGTATCTGAACGTCTCCCTGGAAACCCCTCGGTATTTAGAGAACAGATCTGGGGCTTTGGCCAGGGAAGATGCTCTGATGTAGAGAATGTTGAGGTGCTGAGCTATCTGTTCGAGCTGCCATTGGTGCTGCCCCACACACTTTCCAAGGCTCGGTCATCATTCACCTTCCTTTCTAGGCTCATTTCCAATTCAGCACGCTCTGAGAAGTTGGGGGTGTCCTTTCTTCGCAGGCACACCATGGTGTAGATATTTACCTTTTCTAACTTCTCTGTCATTTCCGGAGTGTCCCAGAAGGGAGAAGACAAACCATGAACCAGAAATTCCCTGCACAGGTTGTTCAGACTGGCCAAGTGGGCGGTGTGTAGGTTCTTAAACGTCCCTTACAAAATATTTATCATTAAGGGGATGATCAGAGGTTTTTTATTCTGTATATATGAAGAGTGTCTTGGGACTTCCACACTTCCTCTTTGCCCACACAGGAAATGGTCTTTCCATGTGCTCTGAAGTTTGAGCTTCCTCCTCTTTTGATTTCTGTTTTAGAGTGAGTTATTTTGACCTATAGACTCCAAGGTCATGCTTCTAATACGTCACAAATCCTTCTCTGACCTGCTCTTCTTACCCTTTCTTTACTGCACCTCACTTTAATTGGGGAGGGGGGCTGACACAGGGTCTGAGTAACGGTTACTTGGCAGCAGACGACCTTGTCTTTATTAGGAAACCTGAGTGTCATGTTATGTTCAAGCAGAGTCTGTTTCCACTAATGAGAGTGAGGGAAACATCACTTCATTTTCGAGTTCTTGCCCTCCTCACACTTGGCAGGTAACGTGGCTTTGTCATCTCGAGCTATTTCTCACAGCTGGATTCTTACTTTTGTTTTGAAACTTTGAAATAAGCATCAGGGCAAAAAACTTTCAAAAATGATGGCAACTTTTCTGTTACTCATGAAGCTTTACAGAAATGTCTCCTTTTCTATGACCTGACCATTTTGCAAGAAGGTTTCGCCAACACATCGCCACGGGCACAGACTGCCGCGGAGCTGCTCTCTGAAGCTGGGCCTCCACTAGCTTGACCGAGCAGCTGCACGCCGGGAGAAACACCCGCAAGAGGCCGTCCGTCCGCATTTCGACGTCGCCTTTGTCAACTCTCGAGCTAACCCAAGAGGCGGTTCACTCCCGTTATGACGTCCGGGAACTCGTTCTCTCGCCCTCATCTAGCAAACAGTAGAACTCGTCTGCACGGACCCAAAACGACAACCTCGTTGGCTGAGAAACCAGTGGCTGAGGAGCTTCCCTGAATGTAAACTCACTCGAGCACAGTGAGGGGTGCTCTGCAGAGTCCGCTAGGCCGGAATAAAGGATTCTGCACCACGTGGAGGGGAACGGGGCCAGGGCTGGGGGGCTGGCAGGTTTCAGGCTGCGGTTGGGCAACGAAGGAGTTAAGCTAAGCAGGAGAGTAGGCTTGGCTCACGTCCCTTTGGCCAGCTGAGTGGGGTCCATTCCAGCGTGGGGGCAGCTGGGGTGCAGGCTGGTCGCCCTATCCGAGGTGAGCCTCTTAGAGCTACCCACGTCTCTAGTTGCAGCTCAGCGCTCAAGGCCTGAGACTTCCCTCTGGGCTGCCAGCTCCGTAGGCTCTACGGAGACAGCTGAAGAAGGCACAGATGTCGTAACAAAGGCTGTGCACTCGGGGCCTGCAGGTGTTCTGGTCGACACTGTAGGGACAGCATCCTCAAGTCCCATCTTGCCTCGTGCGTCCTTGCCGTCTCCTTGCTCCATCCGTTTATTCAGCACTCACTGGGACCCGGGACCTCATGTTCTCTCTGCGCGGGCTGAGACTGGGATTTGTTTGAAGGACAGAGCGTTTTATTTAACGACAAACACTTCATTTCCTGCACCGGGGTGCCCTTTCTCCTCTTGCACGCAGGCGAGTGTGTGTTTAGAAATCACCTGCCACGGTGGCTGGGCCCCGGGGCCCGTCTGCTCCTCTCGCGTGTGAAAGCTTCGCCCCTTTGTACGCGGAGCCGAGGGAGGGGGCAGAAGATGCCCGTGGCCTCCGCCGTACGGTGGTTTTTCAGTCCCTGAAAGGTCGTGCGTTCTCTGCAGCACACGTGGATTTTGGAAGCTAAAGCGGGCGATGGTGAATTTAAAGGGGGTGTTTGGAGGCTGGGGCAACCAGATGAGGGTACGGGTGTATCCCGACACATTGCAGACCCGAGAGATGCCACCTTGCCTTCTCAGAAAGGGGGGTCTGTGGGGATTTATTTCAGGGCAAGTTGGAGCCATTGCTGACTCGGGCAGTGGGAGGTAGCCTGAGTACAAGGGGTGGCAGGAAGGGCCTCTGCTGGGTGGAAGCCAGGACTGAGAATCATTGTAATTGTAGATGAAATAATAATAATTTGAGATCGTTGGCTAATCAGCGAAAGCTTGGAAGTGGCTGCTGACAAGCTCTGGCGAGGTAATTAAGGAGAAGCACCGAATTTGCATCCATTTACACTTTGATCATTGTTTTCGAGAGTCCCTCTCTAGAAATAGACTTGGCTTCTTGCAAGTGGCATCAGAAATCAAAGGAAGGGGCAAGACTAAGTCAGCACTACCCTAACAATTACAGCCCAAACCTCGGAACCCCCCGCACGGCGGCAGCTATGTGAAGACGCTCTTGTATTTGATTACAGGACAAAGTCACCTTATTCTTTGTGATTAAGATCGTGAATTAATGTCTGCTCTTTCGGCATTTTCGATAGATGCAGAAGTCGGGGAATTGCAGGCACACGGGGTTTGCTTTCTGTTAGTAACACGGTCTTGGACGAGTCAATTTGCCACGGTTTCCCTTATTTAGATAATTAAAGAATTGGTGCTCTATGTTGCTGAGCTCTCTGGTGTAACCTGCAGACCTTAGTTCCATGCTGGGGCCTGACATTTCTGCTCATTCTGAAGTTCTGTGGGTTTGTGGTTAACAGTGGGCTTGGTAGCTGTAAGTTCTTTAAAATGTTTTGTCCTTGTCAGTAGATACCGCGTTGCTAATCTTAAAAAGGACGACCCCGTCCTTTTTAAGTGCTGGGACTTTTCCGTGAGCTGGAGACAGACTATATACAAGTGGAGGCCCAGATTGACAGCCTTCAAGCCAGCCCACCTCAAATTTCCCCCACTTTGCATTCCTGGAGACGAGAGCAGATACCAGTGATAGCTTTCTGTAGCAAGCTCTGAGTAGACCAGCATCTTCTCGCTCTCATTTGGGGGTGATAGACGGGACTCAGAACTACCAGCTACTCAGCGGCCAGCCTTGGAATCAAAACCAGAACTTCTTCGATGGTCATCCCCAACTGGTTCTGTTGGGGCACAGAGGAAATCATGCTGTTCCCCTCTGGGTGTCTAGGCAGATAACCAAACAAGCATCAGACAGATTGATGAGAAAATAAGTTCAATACTCTCTCACGTGGAAGAGACGCATCTTACATAACTCAGCTAAGACAGAGGACTTCGGGGGCGAAAGGGGAAGGTCAGTTGGGGAATTTACTGGGAAAGGCACAGGAGACAAAGGCAGGTAGATTAAGTTTACCTTCTCCACAGAAAACAGGTAAGCTTAGGTCTTCCAGGTACAGTGAGGGAGATTCCTTTATGGAGAGAAGTTTGTATATAAATCGCTTTTTCAAAAGTAGCGTCCACACAGCCTCAGAGTCCCTCTTTCTTGCCCACTCTCATTTTCTCAATGAGTCAGTCTCCTTAAACTGACCACATCAGGCATCCCAGTTCTGGTCAACCTGCCCCAGTGGGCCAGAGTAACATCCTCCAACCCAGCCCACTTCAAGTTTCCCCCTCTCTACATTCTTAGAGACAAGAGCAGACAGCGCCGATGGGCTTTCTGTGGCAAGCTCTGAATTAACCAGCGTCTCCTAGCTCTCATTCATGGTGGTTATCACAACTCAATTTCTGTTTTCCTCTTGAGGTGTTCTTATTTGGGGGGGATTTGGTGTTCTTATTTGGGAGGTCTTTGAAACAGTGCTTACTTTGAAACTGTTAACTTCTGAGAGAACGAAAGGGTACAGTTGGTTTCTATTTGTTCTTTATTAATAATAGAGAGCCTCTTCCCCAGGAAGCCCAGCAATGGAAGTTGTCATTCTTGTTTGTGTTTTCTCTCAGTTGTATCTGAAAAGCAGAAACTTGAGTCCATACAGCAAAGAGGAATTGTGGGTGTTGACCACTGGGAGTTGAGGGAAAAGCAGAAAGTAAATGATGGACCACTTGAAGAGCATTGGGTTTGTATAGAAACAAACTGGACAGTGATCTCTGATACCGTCCAGAGGAGATTTTAGCAATTGGAAGGCCATTTATCAGTTGATTTTGGAGAAAGGTCGAGATTCCGGCAAAGAATGAATAGTGTGGAATGAGAACTTTTCTCTGCAATTTGCTACCTCTAAGTGGTGCTGACGCTAGCAGGGTTGTTAGCTCCGGGAGGTCTTTGTGTGGTGTTATTTTGTCTGGGTTTTTATCCTGCTGCCTCATGACATGCTAAGCACAGGCCTCTGAAGGTTTTTTCCCTTGTAATGTGGTTTTTTTCCCCCTCACCTATGGGCATTTATAAGGAAAGAGATAGAAGATGAAGCTTCTAGTGACAGCCTCTGATGTTCCTCTGCCATCCAGGTTCCACTGAGAAACTAATGAAGGTCCTTTGGTGTCGTCTGTTCTCAGAGAGGATCCCTTGGTCTGTCCCAGAATGTGGCTGGAGCAGGGTCTGGATGGGCTCTTTGAAGACGAGTTTGTCCAGTTTAATTCTAAGGCAATTTGAGCAAAGAGTGGTGAATTTGATCCCTGGGAAAGGAAGAGAGACAATGTTTCTGAAAATAAATGCTTTTGAACATAAAACAGAGAAATTGCACGAAAGCAATCTTGTGCGTTTGATGGCAATTTTCATTTCTGTTTCAACCACTTCTTCAGATAAAATTACAGAGGCGCTCGCTTTGCTGTTTAACCAGTCTTGGATCCGAGTCACCCAGAAATCTTTAGCTATTGACTTTGAAACAGTGCTTACAGAAAAGGGACTTCTAGCACACGCTTCGCTGATATTTCTTTTTGGAAAAGAAATGTCCGTAGGACACGTAAGTCCACTTCCAACTAGGTAACTTTCCTACCACTTAACATTAAGAGTGGGGCGGAAGGAATGAGCATTGATTGATCAACCACTTAGAAAAACCCACTGAGATGTTTGTTGGTAAAGGGTGATAAGAACTTGGGAGCATTTCCCACTAATGGATTTGAGGGTGATTCTCAAGGTATTAATTTCACCGTGGTCTTGGGTGGGCTGGAAGCATGTAGCGGGCTAGGTCGTGGTGGAGCTGTTGTCCGCCATGGTGCTGAAATCGGGGCTTGCTTAGGGCTTGTGTGGAGCTCTTGTCCGCCTTGATGCTGAAACTAGGGGGGTTGGCTAAGTCTTGGTGGGGCTGTTCTCTGAAATCAAGGAGGTTGGTTAGGTCGCAGTGGTGCTGCTGTCTGCTGTGGTGCTGAAATCGGGGGCAAGAGAAGGGAACAGCCCTGACTGAGGAGAAAGGCACAGGTCTGAATAAGAACGGAGGACCTTTGCGTAGACAGAGAAGATAGGGGCTGGAGAAAGAAGTGCCCTGTTTTGCTGTAAGTCATATTGTGGCAGGAAATCGGATTATGGAGAGGAAGGAAGGCCTTTGAGAAGAACCTAAACTCAACAAATTTTAAAGCTCAAGTGTGAAGTGGATTTATTTTGACTGGGTTAGATTGTTTTCTAAGTAGCTATGCACAGGGGGAAAAAGTGCTGGTTTTTACTTGGCCCCTAATAAGAAATGCATGAACCCTACTCACTCCCTGGATCAAAAGCATTTTCTACTAAGTCAGCTCTTCACTGGTTTACGGAATGACAATGTGAAGAACTACTGACCTAACCCTTGTCTCATCTCTCCACACCCTGCACATTTGATGTTCTGTTCATTTCAGGGACCAGACCAATTAAAATTGCCACTGACAAGTGTTTGAGGTGAGAAATACAGTCTCTGTCTTCCTCATTTCAGAAAGGCGTTCCGTTCCAATCTCTGTTTAAAACTTTCAACTTGTTTGCCCATAAATGCAACATGGCACCTATTTTTTTTTAATGTTTCTGGGCATTTCCGAGCCCCTAGCTTTGCACAAAGCATTCCATAAGGAAGTTCACCTTCTGTTTGCTTGGAAAATGCCATACTCATTAGCAGAGGGACTCTGCCAAGGTCACTTAAGTGTTATATCAGCGTCAACTGTCAATACTGTTTTCCCCTATTGATTTCCACTTGATGTGGTACTTTCCGCAGTGCGGAAAAGCATCTTGCTTCTTCATTTGCACTCCTCACACATGCAGGTCTCATTTGCAGAGGGCCAGTGGAGTGCTTGGTGCTGGGCACTTGAGCACAGCTTCTCTCTTGTGGCGGAATGCGCTGTTTTGGATGATTCTCTGCAGCTCTGTCGGCTGGCCTGCGGTTCCTGGAATGGAACAAATTATATGCTACTTATTCTTGCATCTTTGGGAATATCTTCTCCCAAACTCCCAGATGCAAACACACACACACAGACACACTCTTACACATGCATTTCTCAGCTAGGGAAGTTGCTCTGTAACCACTTGTCAAATGAATTCAGTGATGGCACCAAATGCAGAATATTGCACACTCTTTCCCCAGGCTGTTTATAAAATCTGATATAAGAGCAGCATACAATAATATGCCTGACTACGTACCTGTGTCTTTTTACCTCTTCTTTGTCTGGACAGACTATGGGAAAGGTGTTGGATTACAAGAAGCTGTGAGATAATTCTTTAGTTGGGAGATAAATTTGTTGATCTGTTGTTTACAGATATAACTGATTGTATTTTTTAATCTTGAATCCCCTCTCTGATTAGAATGCTTCTTTTTTTTAAAGATTTATTTATTGATGCATACAAGCTGGGGTGCAGGCCAGAGGTGTGGGGGCGAGAGGGTTCACCAGAGACAGAGTGGGGAGCAGAACAGGCGGATCCACTGAAATCCACTGCTGAGGGGAGCAGCGGGGAGACAGGAGAGGTCTGCTGCACCCTGTGGGAAGCTCCCTGGCCAGGGATCAAACTCTTGCAGCAGTGGCTGCTGACAGCTTCATAGTGTTGTGCTTAACTGGTTGCACCACCAGGGAGGCCCCAATTAGAATGTTTCTTGCTTTGGAAAAAATATCAGGCATCTTTGATCCACCAAACTGATACTCTGTAGACCTCAGATGATATGTCCTTCCTGGAATAGGACATCATCTACTCTAAAAGAACCAGGCCCAGAAATTAGCCAGAGACTTTACTGCATCCCAAAACATTTAGCCTAAATCCAATTTCTGGAAGCAAGCGTTGCACCTGCCTGTGATGGCCACTTTCTCCTACTTGTAGCACCTCTGAGTGATTCTGCAAACAATCACTTGGTGCTTCTGGCCTTTTCCTTCTCACGGATTCCTTCTGACCCGAGCCTGGGCTGGTCATCTTATTGTGTTTTCCTGCAGCCTCTGCCTTGTCCTGGAGACCCCCTCCCCCAGTCCACTTCTGTGATTGCTACCCTTAGGGTGTGAATGGTGAGTCCTACAGGAAGGCAAGGTCTGTTTGCATAATTACAGGCTGAAGACTCAGACATCAGAATGGCTGGGTCTGCTCCTTCTGGTGCTTCAAGTGTCCCGAAGTTGAACGTTTCAGAAAATAACTGATGGGCACGGTCATTTGACAAATTAATAACAACACCGTGAGATACTCAGCTGGGCTGCAGTAGCCAAAAAACTTGATTAAAGACGCTAAAACTGGGGGTCTCCCTGGTGGTGCAACGGGTTAAGCGCAGCACTATGAAGCTGTCCGCAGCCACTGCAGCACGGGTTCGATCCCCGGCCAGGGAGCTTCCCACAGGGCGCAGCAGACCCCTCCTGTCTCCTCACTGCTCCCCTCAGCAGTGGGTTTCAGTGGATCCGCCTGTTCTGCTCCCCACTCTGTCTCTGGGGAGTCCTCTCACCCCCACACCTCTGGCCTGCACCCCAGCTCTTGTGTACATAAATAAATCTTAAAAAAAAAAATTAAAGAGGCCAAGACAATGTCCTAGCAACTCTGCAGGGGACATCAATCAGTCACATTGGGCTTCTTAACTTGGGTACCTGCTAGAATTTCTTCTTTTTTTTAATTGTTATTTATACCTTTTACATTGTGTATTCTCGTGCGTTCCCACCACCGATCACGATAGTCCCTTATGCTCCTCTCTGCCCCACCTCGAGCCCTCGTCCTCTCCCTCCCTCACTGAGTGTCTCTCTTGTTTGGTCCCCCTATATTCCTTTTATAAGTGAAACCATTTGATATTTTTCTCTTTCTTTCTGGTTTATTTCACTGAGCTTACTCCCTTCTAGTTCCATCCACGTTGCTGCGTATGGCACGTGTTTATCTTTTTTTAATGCTAAATAGTATTCCATTGTGTATATCCCGCTAGAATTTCTAAGCACCCCGGAGAGTGTATAGAATTATGTGGTGTATTCAAAGGGGTTTTCCACCTACCAGATGCCCAAAGGGATTTGTTTCATGTATATGCAGAAGAAGGAATCTATCCCTGTTTCAGAGAGACCGTTATTCTCTGGCTGATTCTTGAAGGGCACCAACTCTCATCCTGCAAAGCAACGCCTATGGCAGGTCTGGTCTGCCAGGTACTCAGCACTGCATGGTGTCTTGGGTTTGGAAACGCAGATGTCAAGAGAGTGGGAAATGTCAGCTGGCCCTACAGCCCTGTCGATGCACAAAGGGCGGATTAAGGAGGAGAGGGTTTAAGTCAGAGCCCGGCTTGTTCTCTTTCCTCAGCCTCTCCTCTCTTTGCTTCCAAATTCCTCCTGAGATCTCAGTTCTGAGAGGCGTCCGGGAGCACCAGGCTCCTGAAGGAGTGACACCGACACTGACTGTTCATTCTGCTCCTTTAGGAGCCCGACCTAATTCTCTCTCCCCAGGCAAGCGATTTTTCTACTTAGCGCCGCCTCTCAATCAATCACTTTGTTATAAATCACGGCTCTATAATTCATCTCCACGGTGCTTGTGCTGGAGATTGGAAGGTGATTGTGTCTTGCAACGATTTTCAACTCACTCTGCCGCTTGCCCGAGAGTCTTTCTGGCACGGAGGGATGGTCGGGCATTTTGCAAATACAAATGCTTCCCACGTTGAAGGAGAGCACACCTCCATCTAGACAGCTTCACAAATATCAGACACGACTTTTCAACATCTGTCACATGCAAGAGATGGATGTGATCATTGTAATAATTGTCAAAGGAAAAAAACCCCAGAACTTATAGGGTTGAAAGTGTTGATGGAGTCGAGGACTCTCAAGATATCAGTTGGGAATTGGAATTCATTAATTGGGGGTTGGAATTAATCTATGCTTCATGAGTTCCTGGGAATTTCCAGACCCTTCATGGGGTTAAATCAAGATATTTTGCTGACACTGCTTAGGTGATATTTGCCTTTTTTCCTCCACTGGGTTGACTGACTACTGATAGGGCACCAGCAGGTCAGGGTCAAACTGCTGGTACTTAGTGCAAATCAATTCCTTGATATTGAACTTACCGTTTTCTTATTCTGCCTGCTGTGCATGGGGTAGTTTATGACAAGACTATTCACTTACAGTGTCCTTGAGGAAGCTGGAAGCACTTAATTTTATTCGACGTCAGTCCTGCGTGATCTATTTGGGAAAAAGTACTCACATTTGATATCAAGCTGCCATTTGGGGATTGAACGTTAAACTGGACCCTTCTTTTTTTGTGGAATTCTATTTTCTGTGGAAATCGTGGCTACCAAGTAAATGTCACACTTGAAGATTTGGAAGATATCTTCTTGAAAGTGACCAGAGACTGTCCACTCCAAGGATAATAAGTTACAGTCATTACCGCCAAGGAGTTCAATGGCTACCCTATAATTTTAAGACTGTTCTGGGGGGAGATTAGTGGTGATTTTAACAAATGAGGTATTTTTAATACCATGTAACACAATGTGTGAATATTTAGATCTGCAGAGCACACCAAAGCAACATTTTATAAGTGAATAATGCATCAAGTCCCCAAACCGCGTGGGACTGAAAGAGCCACGTAAAGTGTTCAGCTATCCCCAAGGATTTTCTCTGGCTCTTTCTTTATTAACTTGTCAGTTGTTTCCATGTTTATTTAACTGTGACATTTTCTCTTCTCCACGTGGGCACAAACTTTCCTCACCCTCCACCAAACCTCCCGTCCAGAGCACTATCCCTACCCCTCCCTCCCTTCTTCCCTCCTCCCATTCCTTCTGTTAACCATCCTTTTTCCCACAGACATCTAAGATTTATTCTTGCTGTGCTCTGTCAGTTATTTGGTTATATTCCACAGAAGTGTGACTCATTCTAAGATCTGCCTTTTCCCTTCTGACTCATTTCACATAGAATCATCACCTGGGATTCTCCATTTTGTTCCCAAAGGCACTGGTTTGTCCTTTTTCATGGCTGAGTAATATTCCATTGCCTACGTATACACCATGATCTGCTTATTCAATTTTCAGTTGTTGGGCATTTGGGTTGGTTCCATGGCTTGGCAATTGTGGACTGCACTGCTGTGGACCCAGGAGCACATACATCTCTTGGTGTTTTAGAGTTTTCATAGCTGAGTAAATCCCCAGCAAAAGTCTTGCTGGGTCCTTTGGGATTTTCATTTTTATTTTTTGAAATTCTCTCCATACTGTTTTCCACAGAGGCTGTAGTAACAGCATTCCCAACAGTGTATGAGAGTTCCTTTCTCTCCACATCCTCCCCAATATTTGTCTGCATTCTTTTTTGATGTGAGCCTTTCTCTCTCACAGGGCTGAGGTGATATCTCATTATGATTTTGATTTGCATTTTCCTGATCATAACTGGGCTTGAACAGTTTGCCATGTGCTGTCGGCCATCAAATGTGGTCTCTAGTAAGCATCTAAGTCGATCTTCTGCTCACCCTTTGATTGGGCTTTCTGCTTATTTGTTGCTGGAAATTTGTTTGATGTGTGGTGTGGTTGCCTTTGTCTTCTCGATGGTTTCTTTGGAAGTACAACCAAGGATTTTTTATAGGGGTCCATACATGAAAAGGCCATTAATAGAGACTATAGATTCTAAATCCCGAGACTTCTCTAAGGAGGTCCTCTTAAAGAAACTACTCATTTGTACTTTGTTCAAAGAATGGTATCTCCAATTATCTCGAAAGGTAGTGAAAATGCTTCTTTTATTCCCAGCTATATATCTGTAAAAGGTTGTGTCTTTTTAACAGACTCCAACCAAAATAACAGAGGAGGGCAGACTGACATTTAGGGGCAGAATTAATACCCACTTGCCATTCTATGAATGGAGTTTGGAGACTGTGATGTTTGGGGACTGCTGAGTGAACTTTTCCAATAAAATTGAAATTGTGTGCTGTGCGGTGCATTTTTTTTTTTTTTTACTCTTAAAGTAAACACCAATGGAAGTCTTCCTTACCTACTGGTTGTAGATTTATTATTCAGTGGCCTCTTGTTATTATTATCTCCTAGGTCTTAGTTGCTAGGTTTCCTTTTCAACTGGAGAAATCAGTCTCGTGTGCTTTTTGTTGGTTTAGAATCATATTCTTGGAGCCAATTATCATAAAATAATATTTTTTTGCTTTGTCCCTATTCACTTTATTCAGTCGGGCATAAAACACAAATGTTCTTATTTACCAAACTGGTTGCAACCAAACAAGAACAGCTTTTTAAAAGCTTTCATTGTAATGAAAGAAAACATAATTTCTATGCCACAATTTCTTTATAATCCTATTCTGTTCATCTTAAATCTGAAAGTATAGGAACTGAGAAATGAAGGTCCAATTAATTTCAGAATCTAGAAAAAGATTTAAAGAATAGTTCATCTTGGCAGAGAGAATGATAATCACGATAAACATGCTTCTGATGGAGTCTTTAGAGGAAAAGTTTCATAATGAGGTTCTTGGTGAAACAAAGATTCATCTGGAAAAAAATCCACCAAGATTCAATTTGATTAAAATAATGCTGTGTATCTACAGTGTATTTTACGACTGACTATGCAGAAAAGCATCGCTATGGTTATTTTCTTTTGTGGAGAGTAAATTTAGACGAGGGTTGGTGAAAAGGAGAGCTCACACACAATTTGAAGTATGCTTGTAAAAGATTTTCCAAAACTTAAAGACAGAAGTAGAATTTTTCATGAGGAAGAAGGGGTATGGGGTGATAAGCAGATAGCAGTGAAGAGGAACAAATTAAGACTTAAAATTTGGGGATCAGGAAAACCATAGGATAAATTTGATAATAAAAGAGAAATAACATGTCAGCAGTGATTTGGGGGGTTTAGGCTTAAAATGGGAGGGAATGAGGGTGAAATTGGCATATAGTTTTCAGGGGCAGGAGGATAATAGTTAGCATTGAACCAAAAAGCCACCTTCAAGAAAGCTCTGTATGTGTCTCGTCATTCCTGGGGCCGAAAATAGGCTTTGTGAAAATATTAGGTCACCTTTAACTCATTGACCATTAGAAAACATCTCCCCAACTCTTGAATTTGGCGTGTCTCCAAGTAGCAGTGATTCTATAATAAAAAATGAGTTATTTGGGAGATACAGTTTTTATCATTAAAAAATGTGCAACAAATAAAATTTTTAAAAAATGTTCTACGCTCTCCAGAGAATGACAGACCTCCCAAAATACTTAAAAGGTCACCAGTGAAGAGATTGCATGTAACAGGAGAATTATAAGAAAATACAGAGGGTAACTTAGGCTGATCATACAGGAGAGATGGATGACTCCCTAGGAAATTATAACTGTGCAAAGGGGTGCCTGTGTTGTAGAAAATTTTGATCAACTTAAAAAACTCATTAAGTTTCCAGTAGATGGTGTCATGGCTGAGGTGTGCATACCCGGAGGTAATGAGTCACCCCCATGTAATTTATTCTTGTGTTTCTAAAAACAGTGAAGCATCATCTGGATGTTTGCCAGAAATGAGAACCCTGAGGGTTCTCATCAGTCTAACTGAATGGACACAGGGTGGTACTAAGGCGTGGATGCAGAGCTGTAATTTCACACCTTTTCCATGTTTCACACCTTTTCCATGTGCTCAAGGGTGAGAAGCGCTGGTTCAGACTACTCTAGAAAATCGTGTACGGGGAGGAACCATCAATTCCTCTAGCCCCCCGGAGTGCTTGGCTGAGATCCCTGTAATAAGAGGCAAATTAAGAGAGCAGCAAATAGAAGGGCTAACACAAATAATATATTTCCCTCATGGACAGGTACCCATGTACCTGGGGAAATGAGCACAGAGAAGTGGCTTAGAACTCGGGGGGATACGGCGTCTTCAAAAAAGACCAGGAAACTTGTCAGAAGTGCCAGGTCAAAAGAAGGTGGTTTTAGGTTCACAAGAGTGGAGATGAAACTTAGTAGAATTCTACTTCGTAGAATTTGCTAGATTCCTCTGGTGCCTTCTGCAGGCTGATTTCTTCCTGGCGTGAATGGAGAAGGGACACTTGAAAACATGTGTTTTGCTTTGAGGCAAATAGCAGGAAAGCAGAGAATTTTTCCTGTGCCCTCAGTTCAAATGTTTCTGCCAAAGTGTTACATCTTGGGGTGACATAATCTGAAGACTGACCACAGAAAATATGCGGATTGTTCAGAGTTATTTTCTCTGTGAATATAACATTAGGTTTTAAATCAGATGGTGAGTTTTTAAAAAAGAATAATTTCCTTGAACACAAATGAAAAATTCTAAGTAAAATGTTGACAGATTTTACACAGGTCTAGTCCCCATGAATAAGTTATAATGAAGTAAAAAATTTTCATAAAAGAAATATTAGTTTCAAGATTTATATCAATATAACTCACGATGATAACATTTGCAGAAGAAAAATCCACATAAGATCATCCTTACAAAATAATTTTAAGTGAGACAGGTAGAGAAAATGCTTAAATATGTAAATATGGCCAGCCAGAAATAACAATGATCAATCTAATTGAGAGCTGGAAATTTTGTATTCCACTTAGGTGCAGAACTAAGACATCAGTTTCATCATTGTTATTAAACTCTTCAGTTTAAACAATGAAACACAAAGGAAGATGATAAAATTTTTTTTAATATTAGAATATGAGACAGAATCATTTCTATTTGCAGACTAGTTAAACCCAAGAAGTACTAGTAAGTTGTATCCGGATAAATTAGCATCAATAGAAGTTAAATATACAGATCAGTAGAATTTTTTTCCCATCAGTAATAATCTTAGAAAAAAAATTAAAAATCAACTGATAATAATTCAAAAACAAGTTATCTTAGAAACAAATAAAATTTAGCTTTTATATAGAGGAATTTATAAAATTATACGAAATACAAACCTTGAATCTATGTAGATACAGCCCCTTGTTCAGAGTTTGAATTTGTAATTTTATTAAAATGCAAATATGTAAATTTGGCACATGCCAGTTAAATCCCAGTGAGTGGAGAAAAAAAGAGTCCTTGTATTCCAATAACAACCAAGGATATCGTGCTAAATTTTGTGCAGTGATATGTTTGTGTGTGCACACAGTGGTGTGATTTACCAGAAATTAAACTCACTAGGAAGTCCCTATTAATTAAAAAAGGTAATATTGGTGAAGTGATGGATAAATACATTAAAGAGTAGAGATTAAGGATTGAGGTGTGCATGCACACATACCTTCATAGACACACACATATTGAATGCATTACACATAATGCATATCACGTACATATGTAATCAATGAGGGACAAACTGATAGTATTACTTTAATAAATGTTCTGTTGTCACTGAATATGTAGACTGATGTAAAAAATTCATTGCTATATCTAAGCACTTCAGGCAAATTTCAGATGGATTTAATAATTAATGAAAAATATATGTGATTGGAAGAATATTGAGCTGCTATCTGGAGACACTTTATTAATGGACTTTTAAAAAAATACCCTAATACGGTGTCCTTATTTTTAAATCATTTTGTTTTGGGTTAAAATCACTTTTCTTGAACAAGAAGCAACATCTATTAAGCCTCCACCACCCAGAGATTTAATGCCTGAGTTTTATAGTCAACAAGCTATAAATTTCATATTTAAGAAGTTTCCAGCACAAATTGTTCACATGTAATTACATACACATCCATTTAGGATAAAAATGGGAGACAATACTTCAAAGTCGGTTGATAGACTACAACCTCCCTGAAAAGACCATTCAATTTCTCCAGCTTTCTGAAAAGGTCTCAGCTCTGTGATTTGTGCCTTTAGCATGAAATAGCACAAAACAGAAGTGATAGGTGAGAGATGTTAATAAAAGCATTTGTGAGTCAGTGCCAGAAAAGAAGAAAACACAGCGGGAGACACAATTTACAACTTGACACAATGCAGAAAGGAGCTCGAATGCCCACATCAAGTGCTGCAGACAACAGACTCCTTGGCCAGGGAGAGAGACATGAATAAAAGCAAGAGGCATTAACCACAGGAAAATGCAAAGCTGGATGCTGACAAGTAAATGAATATCCTAACACAGCCCTCCGTGGCCGCACAGAGTGCCCAGAATGTCCAGAGTGTGGGGCCAGGTGCTCAGTGAGGTGGTGAGACAGGACAGGCACCCGCCAGTTCTGTGGCTGAGGAAGTGGGGGGTTGGGAGGACAGTAGGAGATCAGAGTGGGCCTGCTATTCAAGAAGAGTCTTGTAAGGGTGATGTCCACTCAGAGGGGCAGCGCGACCACGGGGGTCTCATCTGCAACACACAGAGGAGCCTCACGAGGGCTGCGTGGAGGGTCACTTGCTGAGGCTGTTGATGCTCAGGGAAAGCCGCTGAGAAACGGCCATGTGGCTTTGACAGCTTGGCCATGTGCTGATCCGGCGGTCAGCTGCTTTGTCCGGGCTCTTGCAGTCATCGACCGCTTTGCCCTGGACTGATCAGTCATTGACTGCTTTGCCTGGCATCAATGTGCCATCGAGGACTGTGCCCTAGGCCGCCTCGGTTATGACAGGGCCTTCCGCTACTTTGCGCTGGCTGTCCCTGGGCTGATGGGTCAGCGACTCGTTGTGCCTGGACCGAGTGGTCAGTGAGTAGTCCTACCTGGACAGGCCGGTCATCGACTCATTATGCCTGGACTGAGTGGTCACTGTGTAGTCCTACCTGGAGAAGCCAGTCATCGACTCGTTATGCCTGGACCGAGTGGTCACTGAGTAGTTCTACCTGGACAGGCCAGTCATCGCCTTGTTATGCCTGGACTGAGTGGTCATTGCGTAGTTCTACCTGGGCTGGTCGGTCATCAACTCGTTGTGCCTGGACCGAGTGGTCACTGAGTAGTCCTACCTGGACAGGCCGGTCATCGACCCATTATGCCTGGACCGAGTGGTCACTGAGTAGTCCTACCTGGACAGGCCGGTCATTGACTTGTTATGCCTGGACTGAGTGGTCATTGTGTAGTTCTGCCTGGACTGGTCGGTCATCGACTCTCGTTGTGCCTGGACCGAGTGGTCACTGAGTAGTCCTACCTGGACAGGCCGGTCATAGACCCATTATGCCTGGACCGAGTGGTCACTGAGTAGTCCTACCTGGACAGGCCAGTCATCGACTTGTTATGCCTGGACTGAGTGGTCATTGTGTAGTTCTGCCTGGACTGGTCGGCCATCGACTCTCGTTGTGCCTGGACCGAGTGGTCACTGAGTAGTCCTACCTGGACAGGCCAGTCATTGACTCATTGTGCCTGGACCGAGTGGTCTCTGAGTAGTCCTACATGGACAGGCCGGTCATCAACCCATTATGCCTGGACTGATGGTCATTGAGTAGTCCTACCTGGACAGGCCGGTCATTGACTCATTATGCCTGGACTGACTGGTCATTGAGTAGTCCTACCTGGACAGGCCAGTCATCAACCCATTATGTCTGGACTGAGTGGTCACTGTGGACAAGACCTGGGCAAGCCAGTCATCGACTCTTTATGCCTGGACTGAGTGGTCATTGCGTAGTTCTACCTGGACTGGTGGGTCGTCGACTCGTTGTGCCTGGACCGACTGGTCACTGAGTAGTCCTCCCTGGACAGGTCAGTCATTGACTCATTATGTCTGGACCGAGTGGTCACTGAGTAGTCCTACCTGGACAGGCCGGTCATCAACCCATTATGCCTGGACTGATGGTCATTGAGTAGTCCTACCTGGACAGGCCGGTCATCGACTCATTGTGCCTGGACCAAGTGGTCACTGAGTAGTCCTACCTGGACAGGTTGGTCATTGATTCATTATGCCTGGACTGGGTGGTCACTGAGTAGTCCTACCTGGACAGGCCGGTCATTGACTCATTGTGCCTGGACCAAGTGGTCTTTTAGTAGTTCTACCTGGACAGGCCAGTCATCAACTCGTTATACCTGGACTGAGTGGTCATTGAGTAGTCCTACCTGGACAGGTCGTCATCGACCGTTGTGCCTGGCCCAACTGGTCTTTGAGTAGTCCTACCTGGACAGGCCGGTCATCGACTCATTGTGCTTGGACCGAGTGGTCACTGAGAGTCCTACCTGGACAGGCCAGTCATCGACTCGCTGTGCCCGGACCGGCTTGTCATCAGAATCTCTCCTGCCCGCGTTGTAGGACGCACGTGTGTTTCTGTGGCTCTTCCCGATACAGACTTAGAGGGCCGGAAGAGAGTCTGTGGGACCGAAGGCCAATTTGTGTCTAGTCTGCCAGCAGTGACCACCACCTTGCTCTGGCTGAACGCAAGCAGGTGGGCGAAGGGACGGCGGCGGGCTCTGGGCCCACACGCCCTGTGCATGATGGACAGATGGCCCGTCCCCGGCAGCCCAGAGTGGCCAGGGCCTGCGCACCTCTGCGGCCTGTCTTTGGCCGAGATGTGGCCCTGCCCAGGCCCCCAGGCCGAGGAGCCCAGAAAGAAGAGAATGAACCCCTGGAATAAAGCAAAAGGGAGCTTGGCGAGGACAGACGCCAGAAGCCTCAGCTGAAGGAGTCTGCAGCCTGGGGAGCCACCAGGCTCTAGCTACTGTGTGGGCCCGTGGGGACCTGGGGGCCCCACTGGAGTCCAGCTCACCAGTAGCCAGGACACCTGTCTGTTCGGAGGGCACTCCGGAGCAGCCCAGAGGATTCGTCCCGTGCACCAGGCGCAATTGGAAGCACCTCAAAGCAGGAGGCTGGCAAATTCCACGTCCATTTTTCCTCCGCTGCCCGAGGAGGCGGCTGATGAAAAGCAAGTGGACAGCGCTGGCCCCGTGCTGTCCAGCGATGAAGACGCAGAGTCCAGCATTTGCATATCACACGACTCCTGAGATCTGGGTCTTTTTCTTTCTGCTTCTCATCCACAATCTGTGACGCTGTATTTTTCGCATCCAGGGAGAATCATGCCCAGAAACTTAATCTGTTGCTTGATATTCCTCTCATCTGCCAAGAAAAAAAAAATTCCCTTTTACCTTCTGCTAAAAAGCTGTGAAATTCTCACACGTGGTGGATTTTTTTCCAGCTGCCTCCCCCTTCAGTAAAAAGGCTCAGAAATGACTTACGCCTGGGCTGAGAGAGGAAAGCAATGCGCTTACTGGCGGTGGGAATTTTGCATTCTGGTTTTCTCGTTTTAAAAATAAATAGAAATGCTTCGAGACGCTCTGTCAACACATGATTGTAAAAGCAGGCTGAGTTTGGTAGAAAACCAAGTCTTTTCATCCACAGAGTAGTTGGGGACAAGCTGGAGAGTTGAGGCTGAGGCTGAACGTAACTGATAACGATGCCCAAAGAGGGGTGTTATGGGGTGTGGGGAGACCCCAGCACGAGGTGACAAACACTAGGATCGCAGGCAAGACCCAGGAGGAGGAAAACACGAAATACAGCAGGTTTCGGGGGAGCGAGAGTTTGGTTCGATCAAGGGAAGACAGTTTGCAAATTTTCACCATTTACAACATCGACGAAAAATCCGTGCAAGCTCGACCTTCTGCTGTCAGGGTGAGCTGCATCGCTTATGTCGTCGATTATTCAGCCTTAAATGAGGTTTGATGGAGACCTTAGAGGCTGCTTTGTAAGAGGTATCAGGCTCAGGGTGAAATTTCTACCCCAAGGCATGTGAGGCAGGTTCTTATAAAATCATTATTTGAAATTTAATGTGGCTAATTTTGACTTAAACGCCAGGATTTTTTTTTTTTTTTGATTGGGGGTTGTAGAAAAAAAGAGCATCTTGTTGGTTGAATTTTTTCTAGTTGTCACAGAAAGTGAGAGGATTGGCTTGAGTTTGTGGGAGGATGATTTCGGGGGCCACTGGGGTGATTATTTTAAAGGGAGCAGGTGAGCTAGTATTTACCAAGCATTTGTCTTCCGTGCAAAGCTTAACTCGGTGAGCCAGACAAACAATACGTTTATGCATTGCAAAAATGAGCGTTCATTCAAGACAAAGAACAGGACAGCTGACATTTTCAAAGAACGTGGGGTCACCAGCATTCAGCCCCTGTGCAAAATGGTGCCAAAGGCAAAACGAGATCAACAGTATTGATTGTTCCTACCGGTGACTGTTGGTATTACCCATCATGCACACTTTGCACAAAGCCTTATTTGCTGGAAATCTTGCATTGGGATAGTGTTTATCTCAATGCCTGAGTTTCTCTGCTCTCTTGTATCCCACACCTCACTCTCCTTGCCCTCATTTCAGTCTTGGCTCAGTAGTCAAGCCATCCCCTCTCCTGTCCCCTTACTCACACCCTCTCGGCTGACCCATTTCTGCCAGGAAAAATCACCTGTCGTTTTGGAAGTTTAGAGCAGATTTAGAATCACCCTTCGGCAGAGCTCGATCTTGCAAGATTTCTTAGGATTCGCAGGGCCAGGAGGGGAAAGAGCCAGCCGGAGCCACGTGGCTGTGGAATAAGAGATGGTCCAGGCCACTCAGTTCTCAGCTGATTATGATTTACTGAGCACCTGTCCACCTGGGCCACTTCAGGGAGATGCACTGATGCTGTGTGTCAGTCGTAAGAGGAAAAATAGATGCCCTCTAGTTGCCCACAGTGTGTGTGTGTGTGTGTGTGTGTGTGTGTGTGTGTGTGTGTGTGTGGCTGAACAGGTACAGGTGTGCACACACCTGCGTACTCACAGGTGGACTTTTCACCTGGCCCCTCACACTGCAAAGGTAACAAAGCACCAGGTCTCCTCCCTGCCTCCTGGATGCTGCTGGTTCAGCTGGGAGAGCATGACTGGGAGCGTCTCCCAGTCATTGTCACGTGCAAAGGTCCTGGGGCAGAAAACTCCACATTTAGGGGAGCAGCAGTGTGATGCTTTCTATAACTTTGGGGGGTGATTTTTCCTGTTTTTCTGGCTTAAATGAATATTTTAAAGGTAACTCCAGAATACTGTTCTTGAAGACCCCCACTAATTTATGCTCGGTGTTTCTTTCCCGTTGAGGTAACACTGGATTACAGTGTTGGCTTTAGAAGTAGAGACCCACCCCCTCGGGTGCTGTTACTGCGCAGAGCCCAGAACTACCTCTATGGTGCCTCCTCCCCACCGTCTCTCGGCCCTGCCCTCGGGGGGCCTCAGCTCTGTGGTGAGCTCCCGGGTTCGGTTGTCTCTGGCCGTCGACTGGCTTCTCTATATGGAATTTGTCTTCCTTGTCCTCTTGGCCACGGGGAGCTCCAGTGGTCTGCCATCTCCCCATCCTTTTCAGTATGATTTGGCCACAGCGTCTGTCTGCATCTCCTCCTCGTGTCCCAGCCACTGGGTCGTGTCTGCCCAGTAAAGGTGGGGAGTGTTGTGGGAAAAAGAGACAGTGAGACGAGGGGCAGAAATGGTGCCTCTAGGGGAAGCTGAGGAGCAGACTCATGCAGAGCTGGGCAGTGAGATCTTGGGATGCACTAATGACCCCAGGCCTGGGGGGCTGTCTTTCAAGTGAAACTTGACCTGGGGCTTTAGGGACATTTCTTCCAGCTTCCCATAAAATATGGAAGCACGGGACGCCATCAGCGTGCAGAGATGAAGCCAGAAGGTCGTAGCTGGGGCAAGGGAAAGTCCTCCTGCAGGTATTCCAGGAACCCGCCGTCTCTGGGGTAAGGTCAGAAATGGGTGAGTCAGGACATGAGGACGTCATCACTGTGGCAGGGACAGCTGGGTGAGAAGCTGGTAGAATGGAGGCCCCAGCTGCACCCCGGCTTTGTGATTCAGGAGGCGGTTTCTGCTTCGTTACATCCAGGGCAAAACTCACCTACTCGCCGGGAAAACACAAGATCATTTTTTCTTAAGTCTTCGTTCTAGAACGAATAGATGTAAGGCTACATCAGCAAACCTCGGGGCCTACTAAATTAGTGTGGACCAAGGAGAAGGGACAGCGGGTGTTTTGTTACCTCATCCGACCCCCCAGCGATGCCCTAGATTCTGATGCGAAAAGAAAATGTCCCCACGTCATGCAGGAGGTGGGCTTGGGAGAAACTCGCCGCGGTGTGATGAGAAGGTTGCTGAAGGTCTTCAGCCCGTGCTTTGGAAGTCGACATCTGTATCACACCCAGTTTGGTGTGTCATCCATCAATCCTGCCCTGAAGGCCCTTAGCAGGGTTACGGTCGGGAGAACCCATTCATCCCAGTCGTGTTTATTATTTTGCTATTATTTTGCCAGATTCTGCTGAAATGGAAAGATCCTTTAGTGCGTGAAAGGTCTGGACTTTATCGAGATGACACAGCTGCTTCTTACGACCCCCTCCTACCAGGGACATTAGGACCCTCCCACAGAAATAGTCACACTTTGCAGAACACGGTGAAGCCGCAACAGCTTTGGCCGGGACGACAGAGCAGAGCATCTGACCACGTGGACACACGAAGCTCAGAGCCAGCCATCGTCAAGGGGTGCTGAGCTTGGAGGTGCCCCAATGTTTCGGCTCAGAAATAATCGCGGAAACTATTGCTTGTGTGCAAATAGACTTGTTTGGTTCTTATTAGCAATGCGTAAAACTGACCCAGCTGCATCCTACTTCCAATGCTTCAGACCAAATAGGTTTGTCCCCTGTGTCTCTGCTGAGTGAGCACTGGATGCTAGCCTTTAAAAAACGCTTCCAAAGGACAGAGGGTTGGCTTCCAAACATGCAAATGCTCGCCTAACACAAGCGAGAATATTAACGACTTGCTGATTGAATTCCTAGGGTGTTGCGGAAGGTGGAGACCAGTTCTCTTGGTGGAGCAGGGAGGGGGTCTCCACAAAAGGATCAAAGGGTCCTGATCAATTCTGCGCGTCCCCCATGCCCTCCGATTTCCACACCAACACAGAATGTTGGATTGTTCTCAGTTTTGCTCATCTGGGGATCACCAGATCTCAGCTCTTCAGCCCCAGCCAAGAGCCAGCAGGAAAACGTTCTCGACAAATGCGTCAGGTGTCTGCACCGCTGTTTATTTAAAATTTAAATGCAGGAGTGATTTCCAAGTCAAAATGCATAGTACGGCACGGAGATCTTTGCAAAGTCCGTGTACACACGCAGGATATGTGTTGTTTTGGTTGCTGAATGAGAAATCTGACACCGTCATTGGTTTCATCAGTGGCGGGGGGGGGGGGTTAGTTCATCTCCCACTGTCCATTTTTCGTAGATCCAACCTTTTGCCAAAAAAAAAAGTCGTTATGAAAATGAAATTAGACATTTGTTGAATGTGGGAGAAAATGTTCACAGAAGGAAACGGTGTGAATGAGATGCAAACAGATGGTGAGATTCCGTGGCTGCTTGCCCGCTCTGTCGGCGGGAGTACGTCGGGGCAAGGCAGAGAGGGCGATGGAAATAGGAATGTCCTCGGTCACCTTCAGCCAGGGTGGACAACTGTTTCATCTGACTCTGCCCCCATCTGCTTGGAAGAATAACTGGTTTTTATAATGACTTTGAAGCAAAAATGAAAAAAGAAGACCCCGTTGGTTCTGTTTTCAGATGTAAGGGAGAAATACCAACATGAAAAGTTTCCAGCTAGAAAAAAGATGCTCAAATGCAGGAGGCAGTTTGCCCCCAGGAGACATGTGGCAGTAAGGGGAGCCATTATTTGTTGTTGTAACAACTTGTGGGGAGGAGGGGGATGCTGCCTCCCCTATACCCCATCCGTCTTCCCCCAAGTAACCGATGTCCAAAGATAATTCACTTGATAAAAATAAGAAGCCTTGCACAGAATATCTAAGGACCAGAAACTCGGCGGTCTGTGGGATTCAGCGTGTGATAGAAACGAATCACAAAGGTGAGCTGAAGGAAATGGGAGTGCCGAAAAGAAGAAGATGAAGAAGATCATGTTTGCCTGTCTTGGATTTTTTTTTCTTGCGCCAGAATATTTAAGAGTTACAAACTCAAGTGCCTACAGCATTCACACAGGGGATATAAATGAGGGTGCAAAGGGCCAGGTGTAGGGCAATAGGGAGTGGTGGGGACTGCGGCTCAGTGCAGGGTTTATGCAACCAAGATTAGCCCGTGGAAAATACTTCTTGGCCTTTGAGTCAATGCATACTTTATGTGTACGTGAAGAACAAGGGCTTGCTACCGTGATTTTGGGGGGACATACCTTATGAACCAAAAAATTATTTTCTTTTAAAAACTCAACTCTATTTTTCTTTAATAAACTTCTTTGTTCTCCTTTTCCTAATCCTCCTCTCGCCCTCTTTTTCCTCTTGACACCCTTCTCCAAATCTTCCTCCTTTTCCTTCGCATCTCTCTCTTTGTAGGAGAAAACTTTGTCATCCCCATTATATTTAGGTTTTCATAATGCAACCATCTTAACATCCTTTCTGTCCCTTATAAATTCCTATATTCCTTTACATTTTAAAGGGTAGCTTAAAACCCCAGTGGTAATTGGGACTTTAGCTCACAAATCTAACCCTTTCTCTCAAAGGTAAATACCAAGAGCCAAATTCCACAAACATCTACAGGAGATATAATTTATCCAAGAAAGTGC
The DNA here is from genome assembly GCA_004024925.1 of Scalopus aquaticus. Taxonomy (NCBI): domain Eukaryota; kingdom Metazoa; phylum Chordata; class Mammalia; order Eulipotyphla; family Talpidae; genus Scalopus; species Scalopus aquaticus. Next base: position 25,805 of record PVIJ01008549.1, read on the forward strand.
ATGTAAATCCTAAATCCCCCAGTAGATCATTTTCCATTTTAATGTAAAGTACATGTGTTATCTGCAGCCAATTATATGGACCAACCAAAGCTACAACGATATGAACAGTGATAATGAGCTTGAAACAGTGGTCTGTTGGAGGCTTTATGCCCAAGTCTTCCCTCTTGTTAATTGAACTTGCTATTTGGACTTAAGATTTGTCCATTGTAGGAGTCAAGAAAATTTCTGATAGGAAATACTGTAAAATTTTGATTGCATAAACTTTCCAGTGAGCCGCAGTCTCCACCACTCCCTATTGCCCTACACCTGCCCCTCTGTACCTTCATTTATATCACCTGTGTGAATGCTGTAGGCACTTGAGTTTGTAACTCTTACATGTTGGGGTGCAAGAACTTTCTATTTTCAGATAAGGAAAAAATCCCAGGGAGGGCAAACATGTTGCTGAAAATCTCAGTTTTCACAGGGGCACAGATGAATATCTTTTTGCCTTTACCATTCTGTCTTTGCATTCTCTCTATATGCAGAATGTGTGTATGAGAAAGAGGGGATTCTTATTTATTTATTGCTGTATAGTTTCCATAATAGAGCACTTTGTTGAAGCAGATGGGTATGTTTTTAACATCGACAGATGAATATCTAGATCTCGAAGAAGATATTTCGATATTTCTTAACACCTATCCATGTAAAGGACTGTGTATCTTTGATCACATATGTGCTTTCTTATTCCCTACTTCTACTATTTGCCTTTCTTACCAACAAAAGAGCTTATTCGGTATGCTTTTCTCCGGCTCATGTCCTATTTTGGGGAGCCCAACTTTGAAGCCAAAGAGATGAGTCACACAAAGATGCAAAGGTCGGTGACAAAGACCTCCTGAGAACTGCCACTTCGAGGCCATCAGCATCTGTTACTCTGAGGCCGCTGTTCTGCTCCCCAACTCCCATCTCTCAACTGGGAAGGGGCTGTGTTTTCTTTTTTAATTAGGATATGAGTTTGACTTCCACGGAACCCGCCCCCCAAGGGGCACATCCCTTAGAGCTTCAGTCCTCTCTCTTCTGCGCACAGAGCAAGCCCAGCTTTCTTCACTGGGGCTTCTTGCCCGGGCAGAGGAAACCTTCCCCTAGCCTGTCCATCTCCTCGTGGCTTCAGCGTCCAAAGTGAAGCCCTCCACCTCGCCGTGTTTCTGCAAAGGCAGGTGCAGGCTTGATTGAAGAAGCGTGAAAATCCCAGGATCGTTACTTGAGGGAGAGATGTTGCCCTCAGTTGGAGTATTACAAGGAATAACCCATTCTCTTCTCATGCAAGCAAGCGTGGTGTTATTTTTTGAAGACCCACCTTTGATTCCTCCTACCATTATGGAATTAGGGCGTCACCTCAGTGTCAGGGCTGAACTCCCCTGTCGGACGGACACCAGTTGCTGTGTGGCTAATGGCGCTAGGTCTTAAAGGTGGGGAAAGAAACTCCTTTGCACCCAGCAGGGGAGGGCTTTCCAGAAGAAAGAGAGAGCCAGGCACTGAGACCTCAGCATGCACTGTTTAGACAGACACCAGCTGGAGCAGAGGTGTGGACCAGGCACCGTGCAAATAAGATGGGGCCTAAAAGCGGGAGAGAGAGAGGGGAAAGGCCGTGCAAAGGCCCTGGGGCACATTGCTGAGGAGCTGGGCATGGACCAGGTGAGAAACCAGGGGTTTTGAAAGGGTTTGCTGTTCAGCAGCCTCAGTGCCTGTGCTTCAAGAACATAACAGGCTCATGAGGAGATGCTCCTTGGTCAGTTCTACTCAATGCACGACAAAGAACGGTTGACAGCTGATGGCTGCATCAGGTCTGCAGGGAGAAGGATGATCAAGGAGTAGAGGGAAAACTGAGTTTTGTGCTGGATCTCGTGAACGTGGGGTGACTGTGAGATAAATGGGGGAGACCCACCTATGGGATGGGGTCGTCTTGGCCACGACAGTGCTGGAGTTAACGGTGCCGTTTGAATAGAAAGTGGAGGAGGGGAAGGGATTGATAAGGGAGCTCATTTCCAGAGTCTCTTTGGTAGCAACAGTCCATTGCTCTCTTTCAATAAAAGTTCCCTCTGGCAGAATAATAGGCCTTACCCGCCAGCTTGAAATTTGCTTGAAAGGAGGTGGTTTCTGCCAATTTTGTATATTGCTGCTTTTTTGTGAGCTACGTTTTTAGCTCACAAATTTATTGCCTCTATTCACATAAGTAGTGCTTTAAAAAATACTGAATCAATGAATGAACGCAAGGTTTTATCGCATCCCCTCCGAAGAGAAATGCTTTTATTAAAAGTGAGTTTTTTCAATCATGTCTGTTGATTTTTCTGAGTCATCTTTCCTGCAAAGTAGCTTAACTTTTCCCCAACATATATTTGCTGGATTACATCGTAAGCTTTTTAAAACTTGAAAGGGCCATGGGGGTTCGACGGGATTCTCAATTTTCGGGAAGTGTTTCTGATTCCGTCAGCTCTCAATTGAAATGATTTTGTGTCCTCTTGGAGACTCAAGCACACCTCAGTGACCTGGGCCAAAAGGGACATAGGCTGTGGGTTGGGTCACGTCTTAGCTTCGCTTTATGGAAAGTCTTCTATTTTTGTTTCTCGTTTTTTATATATCTGAACTGTGTCAGTATTTATTCCCTTGTTTTATTATTAATTAATTTTTGAATTGCAGTAATGTCATTTTATGCTGTTGTTTATGTTTGGGGAGTAGAGAGTCCCCACTTCACCCACCATTACCCTCCCCTTATACCCACCCTGGTAGTCTCCGTTCTATGTCAGCGTCTAGGGTGTGTTCTTAGTTTGCCTTTATCTGACTCTTTGTTCGGTTTCTCCATATTCTACCTATAAGTGACACCATCTGGCATTTATCTGACTCATTTCACCAAGCATCATCCCTTCCGGCTCCAGCCATGTGGCCGAGCTGGCATGAGTTTGTCTTTTTCATGGCTGAGTAGTATTCCATCGCGTGTCAATGTCACATCTGCTTGATCCACTTCTCTGTTTCGGGGGTATTTATATTGTTTCGTGCAATTTCTGGGTCAAGTGGATCTACTGTAGAACCCAGCGGCTCCACTCTTAGGTATCGACCCGAACACGGAAACACTGGCTTGGAGGGAAATTTGTGACCCCCTGTTCATAGCAGCTTTATGTCAACGCTGAGATAACCACAACGAAAGCATCGAGAAAATGTGGGTGATAGCACAGTCTTCATTAGCTCGGGCACTTCAGAGGAAAGAGCCGTCGTCTCCTTTCGGGGTTTTATTTAAATCACACTACGGGGCCTCCCTGGTGGCACAAAGGGTTGAGTCTCAGCACTTTGGAGTTATCCAGAGTCCCTGCAGCACGAGTTCGATCCCTGGCCAGGGAGCTTCCCACAGGGCGCAGCAGACCCCTCTTGTCTCCCCGCTGCTCCCCTCAGCTGTGGGTTTCAGTGGATCCGCCTGTTCTGCTCCCCACTCTGTCTCTGGGGAGTCCTCTCACCCCTGCACCTCTGGCCTGCACCCTAGCTCTTGCACACATAAATAAATAAATCTTTTTAAAAAGATCACATGCCGCAGTAGTAGAATTTTATGCAACTTCAATCCGCAGGACCTTGTAGTTTAAAGCCTAAAAATTAGGGTTTCATTCGGTCTTTGCAACCTCTTGGGCAGAAATGCGGGCAGACTCTGTGGTCCCTCATCTGTGCTGGCTGGCAGGGAGACTGTGCGGAGCCAGCTGTTCTGCTAATGCAGTGCCCCCTCCCACTGCTCTCTCTGCAACCTCAGGGAAATGCGCCTGGCTGTTGAGTGACAGCCAAATGCAGAGCCAAATGCATTGTCCTGTTTCTTCTGGAATCCCACCATTAGCCTCTCTGCTTGGGGGATAATTGAGCGGGAAAATCTGTTTCTGAATTATTCTGCCAGTATTTACTCTGGGTTCAGTCAGAGATTGCTGGGATCTGCCTAGGACTAAGGCAGTGTGCTATAGAAACTGGAGTGTCCTCGGTGGGTAGCAGGGGGAACTTAGCCTTCACCTCCTGCCCCCTACCCACCCCATCTCTCTGCATCACCCCACTGCATCACCCACTGGACAGCTGCTCTGGAGAGCCCTCTTTAAAAAAAAAGTGCAAATATATTTTTTAGATTTTTATTGATGCACACAAGAGCTGGGGTGCAGGCCAGAGGTGTGGGGAGGTGAGAGGGCGCCCCAGGGACAGAGTGGGGAGCAGAACAGGCAGAGCCACTGAAACACACTGCTGAGGGGGCAGCAGGGAGACGGGAGAGGTCTGCTGCACCCTGTGGGAAGCTCCCTGGCCGGGGATCAAACTCGCGCTGCAATGGCTGTGGACAGCTTCATAGTGCTGAGACTTAACCCCTGCACCCCCAGGGAGGCCCCCAATGTTCTTCTTTTTGAAGGTGAGGATCACATTCTAGAAATTTCGGAGGCAAACGTGCCACTCATCCTTCATCTTCCAGAAGCGCTCATGTAACAGATGTCTTGGAAGCCCCAGTCCATGAAATAGGCTTTCTGCAAGTTCAGCGGGTTGCCAGGAACTGGGGCTAACAGGCAGGTTTATGAAAACCCAAGACAGGGCCCTGCTGGGCCAGCATCTTATTCGCTCGTGTTCCTCTTCCTCTTTGGCGAGCAGGTGTGTGCTTGAGATCCCTGGTGCCCCAGGCGTCTGTGTGGCCCCAGAGTGAGAAGCCCTGTAGCCTGGGCTGGGGGCCCTGTATTTGCTCCCATCTGTATTCTGAGCCCTTCCCTGCCAGCAAATCCGCGGTGAATTGCCAAAGCCGGGGATTGGAGGGGCCCCATTCGCTGCCAGCACTGCACCCCAGGATTCCGCAGAGATGGTGTTGAAGCAGGGTCCCAAGAAGCCCCCGACAGACTGTTTTCCGGTCTGCAGTCACATCGTGCTCCTGTTCCGAGCTCTCGTAGGTGTCAGTGGTTCACGGAGGAAAATCAGTTCTGGTCTCGAGGCCCTTTTTCCCACCTCCTAGGCAGCTGGCTTGTGACTCGCCGTGATTATTTTTGGGCGTGTGATAGCAAAGTAAAAATAGGTGCGGCCTCAAGGAAGAGGATTAGCTGGCGCCTGTCTCGTGGGGTCCGAGTGGGTCTCTAAAGTTGGCCAAGGCCAAGGTCTGTGACCGAGGGGGAGGAGGCTGAAGCCTTAAGCTTGCCCAGAGATCGCTTCTGAGTGGTGGGTGAGTCACCCCAGGGCCAGTGAGGGTTAGTTAGGCAGCTTCAGGGACAGTCAGGCAGGGACTTACGAGACATAGACAAGGGTAGTAAATTCTAGGTGCCAACCAAAGTACACTCCAAAGAGAAGGGCAGTCAATTCTAAATGCCAGGCAGACAGATGCCAGACCTGAGGTCAGAGGTCCCGGGAAGCTAATGGGGACAGTTCGTTTTAAGGCCAAAATTGAAGACTCATCGGGACAGCAAATACTGGCCGACCTTAAAAGAGAAACTCTTAAGAAAAGAGGTGGGAAGATGGGCACAAATGCCCGAAGGAGGCAGCCTCTAGGAGAAAGGGCCAGTCACAAAATAGAATGATGAGTTTATAGAATAGAGGAAAAAGGTTTAAATGCCCCTAGACACAGCCCTACAGTGGCATCTTCGCCCCTCCTGGGCAACGCTGCCTCGGACTCTTTGCTTTGGTTCTTTTCTTCTCTAAATAAACTGTTTCTTACTTTCTTGAATAAAAATTTGCTTCTCTCCGCTGACATCTAAAAATTCTGCGAATTCCTTTTTACGGCTTCATGGGACAAGACCCCGTGGTGGATCAAGGGTTAACAGCGCACACCGGCTTCAAGAGGTCACAAGCCTCTGTCCAGCGCTAACTCTCTGTAGGAGGCACCTGCCTTTCAGGAGAAGCCTTTGTGGTGGTTGGCAAAGAGCTCAGTCCATTGAGCACCGTTCTCAAGGACTAGCCCTACTATATGCAGGCAACAGGCTGCACGCAGTGGTCTCTGCTGGACCAATGTCGCCAGGCCTGGGCATTTGTAACGTCTCCGACACTGGGGCGTTTGCACCTGAGCCGTTTGGAGAGTGGCGAGGGCGCAGTGGGCTGGCTGAGCGAATGCCCGGGGTGACGAATGCCCGGGGTGACGGCTGGGTAGCTCCTCAGGAAGAGCAGGGGCTTGGCTGCGCGGCCAGAGAGCCTGGTGGGAGGCGTGTTGATTCTGCTGCTCTCTGCAGAGACGTCCCCGGTAAAACTCATGCCCCAGGAGTGTGGACACCCTGTGATAAAAAGGTGTGGACCCTAAAATTTGAATTTCAAGGAGCCTTTTGATTGGGGGGGGATAATTTAAAAATGTAAGACACCTTCTTAGCGCGCAGACGGACATCTGGACAAGGAGAAGCTGGTGGGGCTCAGGCTTGTCCATGGGGTCGCCCCACCGGGGTTTCGCGCTGGGGAGAGATTGGTGTCCCTGCCTGACCGAGTACCCAACATCCCACTGGCACTCACTCCACCCGTGATCAGTTCGGTGTGGCGGGAACAGAAAGCGTGTGGTTGGAGCTTCGCTTCTGCTGGCTGGCGTGCTTAGGTTTGTGTTTATGAATACAGATTTTTCAGTTCAGGTTTTTTGTCACGGAACGTTGGTTAAAGACAGTCTCTGGGGGTCTGGTGATGGTGTCGTCAGGCATCTAAGCAGAGGGCATTCTCCCCACGAGCCCGGCCCCGGTCCACGCCGGCCACTGCCGTCCACTCTCCTGCCTCCCCCGCTGTCCTCCTGCAGCCCCAGCTTCATTTTTCCCATGAATTTCCGTTTGGTTTTGTGTGAGTGTTTCTGTAATTCCACGAGGGTCTGTGGGCTGTTCTGCTGGTGTGTGGGGACAGCCCCTGAACTGATGTGCGTTTTAGGGTCTCCATCCTTACATCGGGGGGTTCAACTACTTTGGGGCCGCAAATTTCTTTTTCAAAGACCAGACAGAGAATGTTTCGGGGGCACAGCCTTCCTTGGGCAGACGCAACCACACGCATCCCCAACACCCTCTAAATGAAGGGGTGACTCGTGACGCTGGGAAACACTGTTTTCCTTTAATTTGGTCCGGAACGGATTGTGTCTAGTGTTTAAAAATAGAAATGCTGACGATGGCGCGGTTAATGGAGGGAGGGTGAGCTGCAGTGCTGATTCCTGCCTTACCCGAGTTCCTCCTCAAGGGGAGTCAGGCGCTCCCCAAGTACTGTTTGTCAAGAGCAGACCAGGCCTGGGAGGTAGCAGCTGGGGAGGAATCACTCCGTTGGTCCATCTCTGAGTTCTTTGCAGGGAAATAGTCAGAGAGAAGCAGGTGCAGCCAACGTCAAGCAAAACGTGGAATTGTGAAAATCTCGGGAGGTTCCTGGCAGTCTCCTTGGGAGGGGTGTGGGTTCCTTGGAAGTGTTCTCCTTTGAGAGTCTGCTTTCCTCCCAAAATGTGGGTTCCTTGGAAGTGTTCTCCTTTGAGAGTCTGCTTTCCTCCCAAAATGTGGGTTCCTTGGAAGTGTTCTCCTTTGAGAGTCTTCTGTCCTCCCAAAATGTGGGTTCCTTGGAAGTGTTCTCCTTTGAGAGTCTGCTTTCCTCCCAAAATGTGGGTTCCTTGGAAGTGTTCTCCTTTGAGAGTCTGCTTTCCTCCCAAAATGTAGGTTCCTTGGAAGTGTTCTCCTTTGAGAGTCTGCTTTCCTCCCAAAATGTGGGTTCCTTGGAAGTGTTCTCCTTTGAGAGTCTTCTGTCCTCCCAAAATGTGGGTTCCTTGGAAGTGTTCTCCTTTGAGAGTCTGCTTTCCTCCCAAAATGTGCCTCTGCCAGATGGGAAACGAACAGCGTTTCAAAGGCTGGTGTTTGAAGCAGCTGATTTGGGGGGACTCTCCCCTAATGAGCAGCAGAGACGCTTACTCTAGTTTCGGGCAGCTTCTTATGTCACCAGTGACCTCAAAGAGGACCTGGCAGAAGTGGTTAAGTCTTCCTTTGGCTCCTTGCATTTCTGCCTCCTCCCTTCGATTAACATCACAGAAGCCTTGGAACCCCAGCAGGAAAGTCCTTCAGTGTTTTTGGGGTGACTGACAAATGAAAGGATGTTTTGCTTTGGCTCTCGCCTTACGCTCTTTGTAAAAGGCTCAGGAAGGATGTAATTTTAGGGATTTGCCTGTAAAGTCTGAATTCATAGACTTTTCTTTCTGAAATATGCTTCTGGGGCAGGGGGAGATATAGGACCTGAAGAAGACGAGCTATTTTAGCGACCTTAAGACTCTGTGGCCCGCTCACGTATTAGTACGTGTTTTTGTCACCGGTATCAGGTGGCCGCTCACGTATTAACACGTGTTCATCTAGTCTCCGGGTTTTCACGCCACGGTGGATTGATTTGGAACTATTAGGAGCTATCTCTTGGATCGTCCTCAGTCTAGAAGCTTTACACATTGTTTTGGTGAAAGTGTAAGATGTTTTATGAGAGATATTACAGTTTTTTTTAACCTGTGACAGTTATTGTTACTATTACGCAATCATGGCTGCTGAGAACAGAAGGGGAATGAGCAAAAATGAAATTTAGCATAAAGTAGAGAAAATAATTAGTGCTGGGAGCAAGAAAATCCCTCAGAGACCATGTACAGTATGTGCAGCCAAGAAAAAGAGAAGTGAAACCCGCTTTATTTGTGGATTTTGTTGTGTTCCACTCCATAGAGGGACCTGTTTTGAACAATATCACACTCTAATTGATTACTCTGGTATATAATCTCTGTGCATTTAAAATTTCATTAAAATATATCCAGTAGTTCAGGAGTTGTGTGTGTTTTATTGAATGCTTCTACCATTCATGCGGTGGCACAGAAAATGGCCAGCCCCAAGGGCTGGTAAATTTAAAGGGCATCGGCACACAGAGTGTTAGCATTTGGGTGTGGAAGTGACATTCCCATCAGCTCCATGTTTTGCTATTTGGGTCACGCGTGACCCATGGTCTGCCAGAGGTAACCATTTGCCCTTCTCCGTGAGGTTTGTTAGGGCGCAAAAGATGGTGTGAATGGGACACACCCCATTCTCACAGGGCCCCACAAATCTCCATCTTCATCAAATTCAGCACGTTGAAATCCAGGGCTCAGCTGAACCTTCAAGAATCTGAAATCCCTTTTGTTGAGCAACAGAAGAGAAAGTCCTTTCTCCATGAAATCAAGTCAGCCAAGAAGACTGTGTACATTGATGATTGGCTCACGGCAGTGAGAATGTTTGGCAAATCACTAAAAATCCAAATGTTAAATTTAGGAGAGCTTTCAGGTTAGTGCAGTTGGTGGGGGGGCGGTCCTAGACTTCCTGGTGCTGGTAAGTCAAGGGGGTGTGGAGAGCAGAAAGAGAAGCACGTGAGATGCTCAGGGAGTGTGTATAGACGCAGGAATATGCAGATAGATATTTCCAACGTGCCAATAAATATTTGTCAAGTTCCAAAGGCCTGGGAGCCAAATGGGATAAAAGGAGACAAGAGAAAATATTGCCAGCTCCATCATGCTGAGACACAACTTGGCAAGCTCTGTTTTCTTTTATTTTAAAATGTTAATAGAAGAGGTCACTCGCCTATAATATCAAGAAGTATTTTGCAAGAGTTCTTCAGCTTGAAAAGGCTGGAAGGAGCTCGCTATGGCAACCAGGCTTATTTTAACCCAACAGACATCAAACGTTTGGTCTTTCCACCTCGCGGCGTGGCTAATGTGGACCAGAAAGAGAACGGCAAATGTCGGGGAGAGAAGACCCAACTCTCACACATGCTCCGAGAATGGAAATTGCCATAAAAATCTTTGGTTGGTGTCGAGCTAAAATGAAAATCTGTCCGCTCTATCCGACAGTTCTCCTAAACATTCGCGTGAGGAATTGGTCCATATTCCCAACAGAATACGCAGACAAGAAATTCTGTAGGAATGATGTTCATGGCTAACCCAAAACTGGATAGAACCCAAATGTCCATCATTAAGATAATGGGGTTGCCCTCTAGTCTCAAAATGGGGTATTTTAAGCAATAAAAAGTGCAGGACTCCTTTGTCTGAACTTATAAAATGGGTCGCAAGCCAAAGCTAGCAGAGGAGCTGGGTCCAAGAGGACGTGCTTGTGATTGCCTTCCTAGGAATTTTGAGAGCCTGCAAAAGCTAAAGACTGAAAACGGGTTAACTTTGAGAGAAAGTTGATTGGAAGTGAAAATAAGGGGGCCTTGAAGAGGCGAAGGAAACGTTTTTAATCTGCATCCTGGACTTGGTGATAGTGACTGATGTCGATCACAAAAAATCAAACTGCGCTTCTCCATTTTAGTATCAGCTCTAGGATAAAATCACCCACCTGCCTATGCATGTGTTAGTATTCCAAATACTGGTGTGTTTGCATACAAGTATATTCTTCCTTCTTCATTTTCAACTTGGAAATCTCAGCCATCCAGCTGCTTGCATTGCAGCAACCTGCCCAGAGGAAGAACTAGCGAGAGAGCATGTAGCGTTTGTAGGTTCTACCAGATCCTTCACTCTGCCTTGTTGAGTTTGCAGTGACAGGTGGAAGTGCTTATTTTTGGAAGCCTGAAAGTGGAGCACACGTCTGTCTCCCCAAGCCCTCATTATGTCTCCTGTGAGTCGGTTCAAGATCTGAACAGGAACGCGCAACTCACCCGCTGTTGTAAAGAGTGGTTTAGACCCACTACTCCTGGAATATTATCTTCCTCTTCTAGGTTTTTGCCAGCCAGTACCATCACACAGCACAGAGAAGTTATAGGATTTCCCTGGAGTACCGGTTTCCTAATGAATACACTCCTTCATGATAATGGATTGACCTTTGAACATTAATGTAAATCTTATGGCTGCTTGTTTTATTAATGACTAGGACCTTGTTCCTGGGGTTGGTAATTCACCCTAAGCAAGAACCACCAGCAATTAATCTTTTTCTAATTCTTGACACTGTGGTTTACAAGTATCGATTCCTTTTCTTAAACCAATTAGATATTTTTGCCTTTTGCAAACTGACACAGAATTGCAGGTGCCTTCAAGGATTTGAGTGTCAGAAGAACCCTCAAGCCCCACATCCTATAAAGCTTCAGTTTGTTCACAGACAAGAGGGGCTTTAACTCTTTAGGCCAGGAGTTTCCTTTGCAGGAACAAATGCCTACAAATATTCCGCTCAGCAGAGCTGCTGTGGATCGCCCAGCTGGGGACTCACACCTGCCTTGTACCTTGTAAATCAGAGCTGACAGCTACAGACAGAATCAGCCCTCCAGGCGGAGGGCGGTGACCGACATCGTCCCTTATGTCCGACTTCAGGACCATGGACAGCAGAGACTTCCTCTGCTCCCCCAGGGATGCCTTCATTTCATTTTCCTTTTCTTGTTTCTCCTGTGAAATGGAGAAAATAGTAACCTCAAAGAGGTCAGTAATTGATAACTTCTTTCCAAGAGCAACAGCTGCTGACCTTTCCATCTTGTGGGTCCTCATTTGGACACCCCGCTTCATCCTGGTGGACCTCCTGCCTCCTTAAGTTGTACTTGGCACTTCTGGGTACCTGCTTTTTGTACTGAGGCCTTCTGTGTATGCCATCTAGACCCCTCCCATCAAAATATCCCCCCAGGAGAGCTGTCAGTCTTCCCTCTTCATGTTTTCTTGCTCCCTTCTCTTGTGAGCTCTCGGAATGGGCACTGCCCACAAGGCCAAACGTTCAAAGAGAATGTCTCTCATGTCCCGAGTAACCAGGTTTCGTATGAGTGGTTTCTGTTTCTCCTGGCTGATCGGCAAGCTTCACCACTCCATCTCGAGAAAAACGTTGATTTCAAGAAAAAGTCAGATACTTAGAAAGCAGGAGAGGTGCTAGAGAATTCCTGCCGAGGTCCCTGTCCCCAGCCACAACTCCCCTTTGATGGCAGAGTAACTGTGTGCTCCATGCTGAGAAGTTCACGGGCAAGGGGAATAAGGGCACAAATCTGACTTTTCAATGGTGTGAAAGTCTCTCCCTCTGAATACTTGCATGAGCATCCTCACCAAGGAATCAAATTCACTAGATTCAGGTTTGGCTGCCTGAGTTCCCACTGTCTCTGGCTAGCTGTGTGGTCTGTCATTCATGGGGTAGCCCCGAAGGAGGTGGACAGAAGGACAACTGAGATGATAGACTAGTGATGACTAAGAGTGGTTGGCATAGAAGCAGGCAGAGGTTGTGATAGATGGGAAAAGTCACGTGACACTTGAATGAGAAGCAGAAGGAGTTTGGAACCTTGGGTGATTATGCAATATTATGGATATTGTGTGTATTGTAGATTGCCTCACTTGAGTGATAGTAGGTGAGTGAGAAAAGGAGTCATTGAACATCCAGATTGTAGCTGTTCCCCAGGGAGAGCCACATGTGTCCGTATCTCTTCTTATTTCTCCATCTTTTAAAATGAAGTCACAGTCCAAATTTTTGTTTCTTTATACCTGCACATTGCTGTCCATTCAGCCAGAATCTTCTGGATCAGACAGTTGTCAGCTATTACTTATCAAGATCTGCTGCCGCGGATTCAAATGTCACCGTCCACTAGAAACTGGTCCTATTGGGTCTAGACCAGCATCCCCAAGAGCTGTGTTCCCAAAGAGCTTCGTTTATCATCTCCCAAGTGGTCATTGGGTGTTCATCCTCTGTTCCCAGACATGTCAAGTTTTTTTTTTTCTCTGTCTTCTGTTTTATTCAGAGATACAAAATGGGGTAAAACTATGCCTTTCTTTTTTTCATATTTATATATATATATATATATATATATATAGTTATTTATATCTTTTACATTTTGTATTCCCCTTGGGCAACCCACCACCAATTCACCCGTGATGCATCTCCATGGTCCCTTGTGTTCTTTTCTACTCCATTTTGTGCCCTTCCTTGGTAGGAAGCCTCCCCTCCCGCCCCCACCTGCTGAGTGTCTCTCTCCTATTTGGTTTCCCTCTAGTCCTGTTATAAGTGAAACCATTTGATATTTTTCTCTTTCTTTCTGGCTTATTTCACTGAGTATGATCCCCTCTAATTCCATCCATGTCGCTGCAAATTGCATGTGTTTATCTTCTTTGAATGCTGAATAGTATTCCATTGTGTGTATGGACCACATCTTCTTGATCAACATGTCGAGTTTTCAGCGACAGAGGGGCATGGGTTAGCATGTCACCTGGAGGTGGAGCTCAGTGAAGTAACGAGGGATGGGAATTGACTTCGTTCTTGCAGTTGGGTGGACTCTTACTCCCTTCTCAGCCTCTGATCATCAGTTTCTTCTGCAAGCTCCCCTGCTGTGTATTGGGCTTACATCATGAAACATCTCGCCATGATGTTAAAACTGAGGTGTATAGAAATCAACTCAACGAGTGTGAAAATGTTCATTTTCCCACCTCAGTATCAGGGATCCTTGGTAGGAAGTCTGGGGCGTGTCAAAGAATCTGATTTTATAAAACAACCTAAGGTAATGATGATGTAGGACATTCAAATCCACACTTGCAGAACCACTGAAATAAGGAATAGCTAATTTTAAATTGGTCCAACAAGAGGGGCATGATTATATAAATAACGGCTTCTATTCGATGTGGTTGTGAGCAGTAATGAATACACATGATTATTAAAACTATAACAACATGTAAACATGTCTACAGAAATGGAAAACACAGTGTGATATGTTTCCTTCCACAGCACCAAGCAATGATTTCTTTGTCGTTTTATATTTAGACACTGTCTTACTGGTTGGCCAGTGAGAGCATGTGAGAAGAGTTGTGAGAACATCCAACCCCCCACAGCTCCCCTGTCTGACAAAAACATCATTAGGAAGGGGAGTTTTCAGCTGGGAACAGTTGTGTGCTCTGTGCGCTGTGAGGGGATGAATGGATCGCACGCTTTTAAAAGCTCATCTCCTTCATGCAAAGACAGTAAGAGAATAAAAAGGGTGAAGAGTGGGGTGTGTGCTTTATAAGTCTCAGAGTTTCTCAATGCAGCAAACAAAGGAAGGAGGTGGGTGGGTGATGTGGCAAGTAGGAGAGCCCCTCTCTGAGTTGCTGGCTGAGGGTTCTGAGTGCAGAACAAGGTCGTGTTTGGGGCTTTGGAGACTGTGGCTTGATAAGACAAGACCCTGGATGGTTTGAGGGAAGAGATGGGGTGGAACCAGGAGGACTGACTAAAATATGCCTATCCCACGAGGCTCTCCAGGGTGTGGAGCTACAGAATGCCAAGGCAGAGATTTCTTTCCTAAAGAAGGAAAAGGTGACGCCATCGGCAGGAGAGCCCTTGAAAGGACATCAGCAAACACCCAGTGAGGAGACAGAGGCTGGAGGTGCCTTGCAACAGAGCAGGTGACCAAGATGTGACTCCTGAAGACCTCGGAAGTGGCCACAAGTCCGTCCAGAAGGCGGACCGCCCAGGCCAAAGGGACCAGGCTACAGAGAGGCTGGTGGGGCGTGACAGCCCGGTCAGAGCTGACGGAAATGCAGGTTAAAATGCTGCCCACGTCTTCTTCCTGAAATGATAAAAGCAGGAGGGAAAGCCTTGTCTCCAGGCAAAAAGAGGAAGCGAGTGAAAAGGACAAAGGTCAGGCTGTATCTTCAGCTTCCTCTCCTCCTGAGGTCCGCAGCAAAGATGTGCGAGGGAGGAGGCAAGAAGGCTCCTGGACGAGGTGAGGAAGACGTCCCCAGGAAATGTTAATGATGTGCTTGAATGGTGTGCTCCTTTCTCTCCGGACACTTCACCCATTCAAAAAGACTGCAGAATAAAATCATGTTTATGGAGGTTATTTCTTCCCGAATGTGCCAATAGGTGCAGTTAGCAGAGACCCAGTGATTTGAATCTCCCTTTAAAGGATAATTTCCTCTAAATATAGAGGCAGCTAGGGAAATGACTGTCTTCCAGCGTCGTGCGCCTTCCCATAAAAGCTAACATTACCTGAATATTGACAGAAATAAATTCCAGGGTATTCCAGGGTGCTTGCCTTTAATCACAGTCCTGTAGTGCAGCCTTGCAAAGCTCACCCTGCAAAAATGTTGGAAATGAGCTCGAGAATCTTCCTTTACAAAACTAGCCACAATTCTCAGCCGCAGGAGGTGTGGATAAAATATCCCACCATCTTTGAGCCAAGATCATTTGCAAGGGAAAACTCTGAAGTGTTTTGCCAGAGATGTTGGCCGGACTGAGGATTTTCCTGGTGTGCAGGCTGATGACTGATGTGCTAGGGGACACCAGCAAACCCACAGCAGAGGCCTGATGAAGCCTTGTGAGAGATTTGGGGGATCTGGGCTTGATCGCCTCAAGGGGAGTGAAGGAGAACAGGTTGGGGGGGTGTAAAAATTGGTGTTGGGCCATCTTGGAAACCGTCCACTGTTGTGAACAGAAATAAACTCTAAGAGACAAGAGCGCAAATGGTTCTATCCCAAGTTAGAGATTCTGCTTCTCCACATTCAAGGATGCAGAAGCTGCTCCTCTAAAGCTTTATAGCTGTGTCCCCCTGGGGGCCAAGGCAAGATTCTTAACACTCTGTGGTCCGCTCACGTATCAGTGCGTGTTTTTGTCACCAGTATCGGGGGCCGCTCACGTATTCATATGTGTTCATCTAGTCTCCGGTGTTTCACGCCACGGTGGATTATTTGGAACTATCAGGAGCTATTTCTTGGATCGTACTCAGTCTAGAAGCTTTACACATTGTTTTGGTGAAAGTGTCAGGTGTTTTAGGAGCGATAGTACAGTTTTTTAATATCCAGTAGTTCAGGAGTTGTGTGTGTTTTATTGAATGCTTCTACCATTCACGCGGTGGCACAGACAATGGCCAGCACACAAAGTATTCAGTAAGCCACGGGTATTGTTTTAAGGAAAGCCCCTTTCTCCGTCTTGCGTCAGGCAGGTGAAGGAAATACACTCGTCCCCCAGTGGGGACGTCCTGTCTCCTTTGGGTGCCAGCCTGCACCCCGGAGCTCCCAGTTCTGCACGGAACCCCCATCTTCTTCACACTTCCCTGCGGGCTGGCCACGCACGGCCATAAACTCGTGTGTCCCTGAGTCCCACAGAAAACGAGATCTGCGGGTCGTGGCGTGCCCGGAGGTGGTTTCCTCTTCTGGACCTTGGGCTTCCCAGGGTCACCGCCTGTGGCGGACTCCAGCGTGGCCGAGGCACCGGACAAGTCCTTGGGGCCAGGAGGACAGTCTCAGTATTTTGTATTCGGTGACCGTGATGGGGGAAGGGGACGTGAAAGAGCCAGTCCCACTGATCCCAAACAAGCTGATGAAGCTGCTCTTGGGCACCACCCTCAAAAAGGAGAGTAAACGGCAGGGGGTCCAGAATGGTTTCAGACATTGCTGGGATTCTCTGCAACTGAAGGGTGTCTCCTCGCTCTTGCTTCCTGCTGAGGCGAAGTACTGTGCCTGTCTTTGATCTGAAACAAACCCTTTGTCCGCGAGACTAGACAGAACTGTTGAGTGGTGGAAAACCTACAGCACCCTCAGCATTTTTAATGTGCTGTTCAGAGTGTGGGGACTCCCCCAGGCAGAACTACCACTGCCCTGCAAGACTTCTCATTTCGGAAAACTTAACCTAACTACCCAGTTACTCCTCTGTCCAGCCCCCGGAGACCCCTTTCTTATGTTCCCCCTGCTGTAGATTCCACATGTGAGTGGAATCCGACACTTTGTTTTTCTACACCTGGCTTCTCTCACCGCAATGATGCCCTGCAGATTCACCCACGTTGCAGCGGGTGTCAGGGTTTTCTTTTTCAGGGCCGAGTAATATTCCACTGTAGGCATGTCTCACGGGTGATCAGTCCATCCGTGGGTGCTTGGGCCACTTCTGCTCTTGGTTATTGTAAATAATCAATATTTGTGCAGAAATAGCTCTTCAAGAGCTTACTTTGCAATTTGTGTGGGTATATAAATACCAGGAAGAGGGATTGCTGGACTGTGGGGTCGTTCTGCTTTTTGAAGTTTTTCCTCGAACTGCCATAGTGTTTTCCATAGGGACTGTAGCATTTCACATGCCCCAAGAGTATACCAGCGCCTCTGTGTCCTCAGCTCTCCCCCTCACCTCCCAGTCCTGGTTCCTTTCTGTTTGTGAATAGTTGGCTTCCTCAGGGGTGTGGTTGGGGTTTGTGTTTCCCTAATCGTGAGCAGATATGGAGAAGTATCTGCTCATGTCTCTTGCTCCCTTTTGGGTTAGGCCACCTTGTTGAGTGGTAGGAGTTCTTCAGATACTCTGGGTACGAACACTTTGTCCGCTGAGTGATTTGCAGTTGCTCTCTCTGTCCATAAGTTCTTTGACTTTGTTCTGCTGTGCTGAGATGCCCCAAGTTTTCCACGTTGACATCGTCTAGTTTTTCTATTTTATTTTTGTTGCCCATGAGAAGGTATTGGAAGAAACTGGAACACCCTCAGTGTGTAGCCATCGGTGCGGTTGAGTGATGATAAGAGGGTGGACCGGCTATGGGGTCGTGAGGTGCTGTGAGCTTAGTCCCGTCCCTGAATTGGTCTGCTACGCTCAGACTCAGTTGAGCAGCTCCCCAGTAAACTGATTTCTCTCTCATCTCAAGCAACCCCCAAGTAATGGTTGTTTCCCTTGAGCAAAGTTACATCCCCAAATTCTATTTGGCCTCGTGTGTAGACACTGCCCCCAACCTGTGTGCTTGAAACGTTGCTTTTTTGCACCCCCATTTCAATTTGGAATAGACTCATTTTACCTCGACTCCCATTCTGACCATAAACAAGGAAACGAAATCAGCCACCCCTGACGTTCAAAGCAGCAGCGGTGATTAAGGGAATGTTTTTTAAACTGAAGAGCGCTCTGTCCTTGTATAGAACCATGCCAGGAGATCCGTTTGCAGGGGGCCCAGATGAAATCTGCAGTAAACCCCGAAATTGTAACTCAAAAGGCCTCAGCGAGAACGCTCGAGTGTCATTTCAGCGAGTGGTTCGGGGTGCACGTCTGGAATGCAGATACTGTCTTCACTCGGCCTGAAGCTGCGCTTGTATTCGCCCCGGCAAAGGCTGTCTGTGCCTGCGTTCCTGCTGGTCCAGCGGGCCTGCTTATAAAGGATGCTGGCCAGGGTGTCTCTCCTCCCCTCGCCTGCATGCGGGAATAATGAGCTGTCGGGAGGATGAGATCCCAGGTGCAGCTTACATGTCTGCGGTCGCCCAAACCTTCCCCTCCGAGGCGGCTTCTGCTTGTCCGTCGTCACGGCGAGAGCTGGGCGGGCCACCTCGGGCCTCACACCCCTGATGTCCTTCTCGAGTCTCGCGTCTGCTGGGTTGATGCTCTGACCTTGCCACGTGCCTTCAAGGGCATGCACCAGGAGAACTGATTTCCCAGATGGTAGCCCCCAAAGCTGGCCGAGTGCGGCTCGGCTGGTGCTGGCTTCGGGGCGGCTGCTTCCGTGTGGGTTGGTATAACCCGCAGAGCATTTGTTCTCTGCTCTTTATTCCTGCGCGGGTTTCTTCTCCTGGAGTAAGAGGACAGTTGCCCCGTCCAAGTCCTGGAAGTCTGTGTGCAGAGTGTTCGTGTGTTGCTAAGAAGTCGCTCTTTTGCAGGGGAAGCTTTGGGGTTCCGTCCTTTCTCCGCCGGGGCACCGGCCGGTCCATCTCTGAGAGGCGGGCAGATTGCCCAGATGCAGATGTGGGGTTTGCGGCCGAGCTCACTCTCCAGGCGTCTGGATGTTGGGGTGGCTGGACAGTCCTTCCTGCGCTCTGTCCAGAAGGTGCACGGTTGTGCTTCTGATGTTCTTCTAGGGGCCTGCCCAGTCTTCGTTCCGTAAGTTCTTTTTGGTTTTTCGTTGACTTTGTCAGAGGGAGTTTGCCCAGAAGGGCAGCTCACATGGGAACTCATGAAATCAGACAGGGCAGTGGACAGAGATGGAGCCAGTGGTCAGCTGAGACTTGAACAGTCTCTGTCGGGCGTCAATCACTCCGCATGGGCAGGCTCGAAAGAAGAAGCGGTAGAGGAATCTGTCCAGAAAAGCGTTTCCTTGTAGATTTGTCATCAAGAATAAATCAGACGCAGACTTGAGTAAATGTAAAGTGAGAGAAAATAGATGAGAGAGTATGTAAAGGGCGTACATAAATGAGAGGTCGTTTAGTACAAGATGTTAAGGAAGGCAATGAAGGATGCTAAAGCGACACCTTCCTCTGCTCGTTCATCTGTTCATTCCTTCTTTATATAAACATACGCGCAGTTCATCATCAGATGTCAGAGCCAAACCGGAAGGCCAGATGTTACTCACATAACATTTGTGTGTAACTCACATAATATTTGTTATCATTAATATAAAATTATCCGAAATACCTTCAGAGTCGGACAAAAGATGTGCCTATAGCTTTCATCACTTCTGCCCTTAGCTGGTTTGTCATTTCTTGCGGTCATGTCCAAGACTCTGGTCAAGCCCTACTTCTGCCCCCCAAATCAAAACACAGATGTGTCTGATCCTACTAGGGTACTGAGGCGGAGATTCTTTGCCTCTGAACCGCCAAGGACCCGTCCAGCATTTCAGTGTTGCTGCAGCTATTCGGAGGAATGTCCTTTCGTCTTCTCTTGGAGGTGAGGTTGGCGAAATCGTCGGAGAGATAAGTCTTGGGAGTCCATCCTCTACAGGATGTTTAGTCAACGTCCCATACCCAAAACAAGCTTTCTGTGAGACGTGTTACGATACCGTAAATCAACATCTGTGTCTGTTTCAATCTGTGACGATCACCATGGACCAAAGTAAGAGCTGGCAATCTTTTTCTTCAAGGCGCCAGGCTGTAAAATAACTGTGGTCTTGGTAGCAATGTCTCTGTTTTGCTGGTTGGCATGAAAGCTGCTATTGGCCAGAAAGGACTTGCACATGCAGTCGTGCCTGAGAGTCAGCCCCGATTAGGGAGTATGGCCCCGTCCCAGCTGAGCGTCTCTTCTAGAATTGTCCTCAGCGGAACGAAGAGTTGCCTCCCCCCATCTGGTGCCCCTACTTAATGCCTGATCTTGCAGGGGTGTGAAGGTTTTGGTGGGAGAGGTCACCTGGGAGGGGCCAGGAAATAACAGAAGAAAGGAGGAGCTCTGGTCCAGCAGGTGCCACAGCAAGAGAGGTGAGAGCAGGAGGTGACGTGGCGGACAGGAAGTGGCATTGGGGAGGGACGTCAGGATTGGGTTGGGTTTGCCGAATGACTAATGGATGTTTGCATGCACTTTGGTCTACAGGTGTGTATTGATCCCTGCAGAGTTGTTACGAAAACTCAACCGTTGGGCTAGTGGGTTGGTGTCTCTAGACCATCAATCTTGAGAATAGGGACTCGCCAAAATTTTAACAGTGAATCGTGAGAAATTCACCATTGCTGCTGGCGTAGAAAATGGCCCACTGGCTTCAGAAGGTGGCAGGGAACAGGTCTCAATCTCTGGTCACTCTTGATACTCTGCCATGCAGAGTGGGCTGCAAAGACCCCAGAAACCCACCTCTCAGCTGTTGAGCTCCAGCTGGCCAATACTGGCTCTTTATTATTTTTTTTGAAACTTTCTTTAATGTTCCAAGAATGTAGAAAGATGTGCCAAGAATGTTCTTGCTTGAAAGCCCGAATACTGACAGTACATATTTAACAAACAGCTCTTCGAGCAGTTAACAGAATCAGTCATGACTGAAACGCCAGGGTTCAATTCAACACACATCTTTGAAATTTCTGGGGGGCAGTGGCCCTTTTTAGTACTCCGGCCAGCAGGGGTAAGGAATTTCAGGACGTTCACCACCTTCTGAGAAATTGTGTTGTGTAAGGTTTACCTGTGATGCCCATTTATTTATCATCAGTTGGGTGTCGGTAGCGTCGTCTGAAAACTGTTGCGTTCTTAGCAAAGGTGCAGTGTCTAGAAGTCTTTCTACTTGTCTTATTCTCCAACCTTCCAGAAAGTAAGAAGTTAGAATAAGTCGATGTTGGCAAAGTACCTCTTTCATTTGCAAGCAGCTGGGGGATTTATTTTATCTCTTTTAATTTTGTGTTTGTATCTTTCACATTGTGGTGTATTCCTTGTCGGTCTCCCACCACCGAGTCACCTGTGAACCGTCACCATAACCCCCTGTGCTCTTCCCTCCCTTGTTTTGATCCTTCTCTCTGCCCCTCCCTTGGAGAATCTGTCTTGTTGATGGTTGCCTGCTAGTTGTTTTTTATTATTATTATTATTATTATTATTATTATTTTTACCCTGGCCCCTTATTAGGTTCCCCTATATTCCTCCTATAAGTGAAACCATCCGATATTTTCCTTTTCCTTTTGGCTAATTTCACTGAACATCATCCTTTCTCAGTCCATCTGTGTTGCTGTGAATGGCATGAGTTTATCTTTTTGATGGCTGAGTAATATTCCATTGTGTGTATAGACCACATCTTCTCGATCCAGTCATCCACTTTTGGGCATTTGTGTTGTTTCCATATCTTTGTTATTGTAAATAGTGCTGCAGTAAACACAGGGGTGCATATGTCCTTTTGAATTAATGTTTTTGTGTCCTTTGGGTAGATTCCCAGGAGTGGAATTGCTGGGTCATATAGAAGCTCCATTTTCACTAGTTCGAGGAAGCTCCAAATGGCTTTCCATCATGGCTGGGCCAGTTTAAGCAGCAGGGGTTTAATCACAACTTCTTGTGGTTTATAGTCTCACACTCTTGGACGGGTAGGTCGAGTTCTTGGAGGGAGGAGATTTGAAAAGCGAGGCCATTTGAGGACGTCCGTGTGTGTCTAACGGGAAAGGCTGCTGGGCTGTGAGAGCCTCTCCACGGGCAGCTCCATGAAACAGCACTTTGGCTGACACAAAATAAATCTTAACAGCGACGACACTGCAACCAGCCGAGCGGGCATGCAGGGGCCATGCACAAAAGCCAGGCCAGCGTGTTGTTAGATTCCAGAGCCGGAGATAGCTCACGTGGTGAGTCATCTTTTCTGGCCAGTTTTTCACCTTGTTAATATTTTAGGCATCCTTTTTGCTCCCTTGATGGATTTTCCCAGGGCCAGTTCCAAGTTTTTGACACTGGCAGCGACCTCTGGTTTTCTAGGGGACGGTTTCTGCAGGTCTGCCCGCGGCCGCCTGCTCTGTGGCTGAGTGATCCTTTCTCTCTTTGCCCTCAATTTCCCTCTTTCAAGCTAGAAGGGGAAGACCATTGCCGCCGTAAACGGAGATTTGGTGAACAAGCCGGGGTTCACCCCAGCCCTCCCTTTTATGAGTTTATAGACTGCAGTCACATCCCCTGTCGGCGTGGACTTTGTCGACAGAATATCCCTAAGCCTCTGTGCTGTCTGCAGAGAGCGCGGCACCGAGCTTTTAATCATCTGCCTTCCTTTCTCCCTGCCTCTTCCCTCTCTGCTGTGACTTTACTGCAGTGCAGGAAGCTAAAAAGGGCACAATATTCTTATTGCAATGTTGGGTTTTTCTTAAACTCGGACTGTCCAAGATTTCCCAGGGGCACCAGGGAGGAAGTGGGGTGGGGGCGGGATTCACGGGCGATTTTCAGGCTGGGCTCTAGAACCGTTGAGCAAAGCATGGCCGGAAAACACTGAACAGTAATCTGTGTTTCCTCCAAACTCTGTAGGGCACAGTCTCAAGATATTTACTTCTATGCTAGTGTCGAAGTGAGTCACTAAGCTGGCCTGGTGGGGGTGGAGGGGTGGCCCTTCAGTGTCCAGAGTACAAATTGAGGACGGAACTGAATAAAGCTGGCTCTGCAGGGCTGGGATGGGGAGACTCGGGGCTTTTGACAGGTGGAGGTGTCTTCCCAGGAATAGACTAACTCTGCCTGTGTGTCCTGCGGGCCAGTTGGGGTTGTAGTAAATACATTCAGCACAAGACAGGGCCCCCCGTGCAGAATCTGCTCAGTCCTCCAGTAACTGATGTTTTCTGGGTCCCCCTGTTTTGAACCAGGACTGAGATTTTGCTTAAAATGAATTGATTTTTCGCATCAAGATTACTGGAAGGATTCAGTGGCAGTATGGGATGTTCTGTATTAGAATATGTGGTCTAGGGCCTCCCTGGGGCACAGGGGTTAAGTCTCAGCTCCATGAAACTATCGCAGCCGCTGCAACATGAGCTCGATCCCCGGCCAGGGAGCTTCCCACAGGGCGCAGCAGACCTCTCCTGTCTCCCGCTGCTCCCCTCAGCAGTGGGTTTCAGTGGATCCGCCTGTTCTGCTCCCCACTCTGTCTCTGGGGAGTCCTCTCACCCCCTGCACCTCTGGCCTGCACCCCAGCTCTTGGATGCATCAATAAATAAAACCTTAAGAAAAGAACATGTAGTATATGTGTTGCTGTTTCCAAGATGCAGATTTCACTCTTGATCTGCACAAAACTATATTTAGACAGTAGCAGAGAGTCTGTTTCTCTGCTTATCCATAAGGTCCTTATACATGGAACTTCTTCGTTTTCAAGATACCTAGAGCTTCTCTTTGTAGGAATATTGATTGGGTTTGCTTATCAGTTTGAGTACTTGTTTGATTTGCTTACCAGATTGAGCACTAGTTTGATTTGATTTGCTTATCAGATTATGTACGGATCTGATTCGATTTGCTGATGGGGTTGAGTACCTAAGAGTCTGGTGAAGAACAATTTGCACTTGGCATGCTTTTGAAGCCCTTGCAGGACAGACTGTTTTCCTGTGGTTGGTGGGAGAGCATGTCAGTCTAATCTGAGATGACCCAATCTCCACCTCTTCTCACCCCTCGTACTTGGGAACGCTTCCTTAGGCACTAGCATAGAAATAAGTATCTTGGAAGGCTGGAATTCACTGGCTCTTTTATTGAGGGTAATCCAATCTCACTCTTTTTATTTTAAAGGTTTATTTATTTATGCATACGAAAACTAGGGGGTAGTCCAGAGGTGGGGGGTGAGAGGACCCCCCAGAGACAGAGTGGGGAGCAGAACAGGCAGATCCACTGAAACCCATTGCTGAGGGGGCAGCAGGGAGACAGGAGGGGTCTGCTGCGCCCTGTGGGAAGCTCCCTGGCCGGGGAACAAACTCGTGCTGCAGTGGCTGCAGACAGCTTCATAGTGCTGAGACTAACCCCTTTCGCCACCAGGGAGGCCCGTAATCCAATCTCTTAAAGAGATTGAAGCCTTAAAATTTTCTTCAAGGCTTTGCATGTCAGCATTCTCTAGGCTACAGAAACCCGTTTCTTTGAGTTGAGAGTCTCTTCTGACTTAAGGCCCAAAGACGTTCCCATCGCCTGACCCTGGAAACGCCAGACCCGGCTCCTTTCTGTCTACCTGCCTGCCTGGGGACGTCTGTACCAGCGTCGTCTGCAAGCAGGAGATCCTTGATAAACCGGCGGCGGAAGGCCAGAACTCACGAAACCCTGGCTACAAGGTGTCTCTGCCGAAATGCACAGGCAGGGTCTGGGGGGCCGCCCTGGAGAGTGTTATAAGCACAGGCGCCGGGTGGGACGTGAGGTGGCGCAGATGCCACCCGAAGCCTTCTCTAAGTTTCCGTGGGCGCCCCTGACTCTGACAAGCCCCCTCCCCTCCCTGCAGGTGGGTGGGTGCTGGAAATGCTGTCTCCCCCATTCTGCATGCCAGACCCTCCAGCATGGCCAAGAAGCTCATTACTTCCCCCGTGTGCTGCCAGCTGAATTGTGCTCTCCAATTATAATGTGAATTCCCCCCAGTATTTCCCTTCTGTGGGTCTCTGCCTTTCGCTCCAGTGCCACGTGACACCTTCCCACTCTGTGGAAATTGGTACCCTGGACATGCCAAACCTGATGCAACAGCCCAGAAGCCCTGCAGTGCTTCCAGGAAGAAATCACCCCTTTAACCCCTTAACCCTCAGCCAGCGCCCCTAACAGAGATCCCCGGGATTCGCTGCTGGGGGAATCCAGCAAACTCACAATTTGTCGCTCCTCTGTATTTTGAGGCAGAACGAGATGTTATCTCGGTATCTGCTTCTGTCTAGGAGATGGTCATTTGGAATCGAGCGCTTCCCATTTCAAGACAAAGATCCTGATAGGATCAATTGCACTTTGTAAGAAACCGCCCGAAAGCTGAGCTCTGGGCCAGGCACTTGGAGGTTAGCACTGGGTAGGGTCATCGCAGAAAAGCAGTGATGTGAATTGCTCCACTTTATGAATTATTCAAGCCTGTGGTTGCCAGACACAAGGCATGCTGAGAAGACCCCCAAACCAAGCCTGTAGACATTGATTTTGTTTTCCACCTTGTTAAGAGGAATTCCTGCAAATGAGGTGCTAACATTCCTACAGGACAATAGTGTTGGTCCAGTGCCTTCCCCCAGGAGCTTCAAACACTCTGCAACATGCCATAATCCATGCTGAAATATTATAGGAAACATCCACAGGACCTGGGGAAGGAGGGAGGATTGGCCTGGTTCTGTACTTGCAAGCCACAGATGTCCCTCTGCAGAAATACTGGAGCATTAAAGGAAGGTAACAGGTCAGAGGGGGCTTGCTGGTTTTTCCTGTAGTTTGGCATCCCTTGCATGGGGAGAACAGGAGAGGAGAGGGGGTGGAGGGACTCCCTTGGGGAAAAGAAGGAGAGGAGGAAGACAGGGGGAGGAGGCGGAAGATTACTTTGCAGCAAGACTACCCAGAAAGTACTGCAAGAAGTACGAGGTGGAGAACAAAAAAGTGGAAGAAGCAGAGGAGGTTGGTGTGAGAAGAGAGAAGAGGAGGAGGAACAGGTGTCCTTGGGTTTCCCTACAGCCTCCACACGCAGGGACCCCTAATCCCTGATGGTTGGCAGGTCTGGATCTTTGTCTTAACGGAGCAAGATCTGTCAACTCTGATGCTCAGGCCCCCACAGAGTCTGTCTAGACTGCGGCAGAACTCAATGCTCTGTTGCTTTCTGCAGGAAAAGGCCCAACCACACATGTGGACCCGCTGAAGACTTGGGTGGTTGAACACAGGATTTGCAACCACGAGGTGGAGAGTTAACACTTTTTGCTCCGCTCACGTATTCACGTGTTCATCTAGTCTCCGGTTTTTCACGCCACGGTGGATTGATTTGGAACTATTAGGAGCTATTTCTTGGATCGTCCTCAGTCTAGAAGCTTTAATCTCTATGCATTTAAAATTTCATTAAACTATATCCAGTCGTTCAGGAGCTGTGTGTGTTTTGTTGAATGCTTCTACCATTCATGCGGTGGCACAGACAATGGCCGGCACAAGAAGTGTTAAGACCATTCCCCTCAGCGATGCTGGGTGTAAATCAGCGCTGGCTGGAGCTAAAGCGTCGCCTTTGAATGGACGGTGCGGCCAAGTTATCTCCTTGGCCAAGGCCGGACCCAGGAGGACAGAGAATGAGCTTGGAGGGGGGCTGAGGCTCTCCAATGTGGGTGCCCCTTCTTCAGAGCTCTTCTGACAGCCCGAACACTGACGGACACATCTTTGCGTGTCCATCACCCGAGGAGTAAGAGACCAATAAGAAGCTGATGAATGGGAAAAGTGCCTTGGAGACGCTCCAGGAACCTGAAATTTCTCCGACAAATCCATAGAACATCGATGCACCTGTGGCTTCAGGGCTGCATGGCTGGGACAGCGTGGAGTAGCTCTATTTCCGGGGCCTTCTGTTTGACACACACTGACCCCCTTCATGCAGCCCTCGGCCCCAAGGAACCCAGCCCGCACCGGAACATCCCAGCAGAGCGGCTTCTAAGCAAAGATCCCTGAAGAGAGTTTCGTGACAACCTTACAGCCGCGGGGAACTTGGGAATGAGCTTTCTTGCTAAGGTCCCACCTTGTGGAAGCAGCTTTAAAATATGTTTATTTCATTCCGGGGATCATTTTCTGGAGGTTGCCTGGAACAGCTGCAGGAGCGGACTCAGCGGGGGTCATCGCCTGTTCTTCTGGGTGCTCCAGGCTGGGGAATCATCCCCGCAAGCACCAGACGGGTCGGTGTGAGGAAAAGCCAAAGGTTTATCGACAGCCCGTCCACCGGCGAACCGAGTCCCTCCATGGCATCGGACGCTCTCGGCCGCTCGGCGGAGACAGGCTTTGGGGGTGAAGGGGGGTCGGTTGGGGATTCCCAGGGAGGCACAGCAAACCCTGGCTATTCACATGTGGGGTTCTCTCCCTAGGGGCGTGAGCAGGAAGACCTGACCCTTTCCTCTTCAGTGCTGAAGGCACAGCCTCGATGCCTCTGTCCCCTGGGCCTTCTCCTGTCCACTGCCCACCTGCCTTCCCCTGTCCCCCAGCTCCTGGTCCTTGCTCAGCTGTCTCAGGTGGGGTGAACCACCTCGGTCTCTCCCACGCACCAGGAGGAGGACCTGTAATCACTTAGTGCTGTCTCTTCGCCTTCTCAAGCCAACGGATGCTTGTTTGACGAAGTGCCTCTGCGCCGGCAAGAAATCATGAAACTCGTGTGCTGAATGGTTTTTCATAATCTGTAGGGTGGTGTTAAGAATGGGGAACATTTTGGGGGGCCTCCCTGGTGGTGCAGCAGGTTAAGTGCAGCACTATGAAGCTATGGCAGCCGCTGCAGCACGAGTTCGATCCCCGGCCAGGGAGCTTCCCACAGAGCGCAGCAGACCTCTCCTGTCTCCCCGCTGCTCCCCTCAGCAGTGGATTTCAGTGGATCCGCCTGTTCTGCTCCCCACTCTGTCTCTGGGGAGTCCTCTCACCCCCACAGCTCTAGCCTGCACCCCGGCTCATCTGTGCAAAAATAAATCAATCTTATTTAAAAGGACACAGTCTGTATACGCAATGGAATAGTATGCAGCTATGAAAAAGACGAACTCAGAGGCCTCCATGGCTTCTGCTCCCCACTCTGTCTCTGGGGAGTCCTCTCACCCCCACACCTCTAGCCTGCACCCCGGCTCATCTGTGCAAAAATAAATCAATCTTATTTAAAAGGATGCAGTCTGTATACACAATGGAATAGTATGCAGCTATGAAAAAGACGAACTCAGGGGCCTTGTCCTGCATCCCCATTCCCACCCCAGCCACCGTTCTGCTTGTGTCTGCTCCCTGGTTCTGGACGTTTAGTGGCGATGGGGTCACACTCTGTTCATTTTTGCCTGGCTCTGTAGCATCCTGGTTCGGGGACCTTGTAGAGCTTGGGTGACTGATTTCCAACGTGGCTTGTCAGCTGTGGGGGGAGGGGCTGAGCTCGGGTTTTGTGGGTAATGAGAGACCACAGCACATGTGAAATGTCCATCATGCGGCCTCTTGCTCCAAGTGGGGACTTGTCCTGTGGGGGTGCTCGAAGTTAAAGCCCATTTCTGTTTTTGTTAGTGTCGCCAGCATAGTCCTAACTTGAGTGAAGCAGGAAGAACATCACACCATTCCTTGTTCATCAAAACCCCCTTCAAATCTGTTGGGACACGTTTTTTTTTTATATATGTTTATTATCATTTGTATCTTTTACATTACAGTGTATTCCCTGTGGGTCACCCACCACCGATTCACCCGTGAACCATCACCACAGTCCCTTGTGCTCCCCTCTTCCCCGTTTTGAACCCTATCCTACCCCGCCCTTGCTGAATATGTCTCTCTTATTTGGTTTCCCCAAATTCCTGTAATAAGTGAAACCATTCCATATTTTTTTTCTTCTGGCTTGTTTTGCTGAGCATGATCCCTTCTAGCTCCACCCATGTTGCTGCGAGTTGCATGGTTTTATCATTTTTGATTGCTGTGTAGTATTCCGTTGTGTATCTGTACCACATCTTCCAGATCCAGTCAGCTATTTGGGGGCATCTGGGTTGTTTCCATATTTTGCCTATTGTAAACAGTGCTGCAGTGAACATAGGGGTGCGGGTATCTTTTTGGATTAATGTTTTTGTGTTGTTGGGACAAGTTTTATGACATGTGTTCCCTTCCTGCTGGGGCCTGAGCTCAGGTGTTTGGTCAGCCCTTGCAGAGAGTAGGAGAGAGTGGCCGGCGGCCGCCCGGCCCGCAGCGCGGGGGACTCCCGCAGCCCCTCAGTGTCGGCCAGGTGAGTTAACAGAGTCCGATTTTCAAACATTGCAGAAATGTCACCAGAGCTTGCATTGGCTTCAAGGCACGTGATGTTTTATATTTTGCGTGCTATGTGCCAGCAAGGTGCACACATCCACCAGACTGTTGTCACATCTGCTGGGTGACGTTCAGAGGTCATCGGAAGGCAGCGAAACGCTCAAGCTTAGCCAGGTGGACTGGCGTGGCCGCCTTGGCAGACGCAGAGGAAGACCCAGTTTGGCCACCTCAGGCAGCAGGTGCCGTAGCAACGTTTGGTTTTTGACGTCGAGGAGACACGTTCTATCGGGAGGGAGGGGCCGTGTTTTCCAAATAAACATTTCTCCAGTTACTTCATGGGGTATCCGTGAAGCTGTCTGTGCTTGGCCGGGCCCGCAGGTGTGGATTTAATTTTGTTTGTGTGTGATGTACGATTGCAGGAAGGTGTTTTTCCTCAACAGCCATCCAGATATAATTAAAAAGTTGGCAGAGGTGATGTGTCATCTCTGGCTTGGTTTATTTTTTTAATAAAAAAGAAAAGCCTCCTTGCGTTCTCCGTGGAGTGCAGTGACCATAAAGCAGGGGAGGGAAGTCAGACGCTGGGGGAAAATGACCCATTGGAGTTGTTCTGGGCAGAGACGGGGTGGGGAGGGGGGAATGGAGAGACTGAGAGACAGAGACAGACAGAGAGACGGAGAATGGAGAGAGAGAGAGAGAGAGGATGGAGAGAAAGGGGGGAGAGAGAATGGAGAGAGAGGGGTTGGAAAGAGAGAGAGAAGGGATGGAGAGAGAAAGAGGGGAGGGAGACAGAAAGAGAACGGGGAGGGAGAGAGAGAGACTGCAGAGGGAAAGAGAGAGAGGTGAGAGACAGAGACAGACAGAGAGAGGATGGAGAGAAAGAAGGGGGAGAGAGAGAGAATGGAAAGAGAAAGGATGGAGAGAGAAAGAGGGGGAGGGAGACAGAAAGAGAACGGGGAGGGAGAGAGAGAACGAGAGAGAGGGTAGAGAGAGAGGCTGTAGAGAGAAAGAGAGAGAGAGACAGAGACAGAGAGGATGGAGAGAGAGAAAAGGGAGAGAGAGAATGGAGAGGGGATGGAAAGAGAGAGAGAGGGGATGGAGAGAGAAAGAGGGGGGAGGGAGACAGAAAGAGAATCGGGAGGGAGAGAGGATAGAGAGAGGCTATAGAGAGAAAGACAGAGAGAGAGGAGAGAGACAGACAGAGAGAGAGGATGGAGAGAGAAAGGAGGGAGGGGGAGAGAGACAGAGAGGATGGAGAGAAAGAAGGGGGAGAGAGAATGGAGAGAGGGGATGGAAAGAGAAAGAGAGAGAGGATGGAGAGGGAAAGAGGGGGAAGGGAGACAGAAAGAGAACAGGGGGGTGGAGGGGGAGAGAGAGAGAGAGAGAGAGAGAGAGAGAGAGAGAGAGAAAACCCCAAGTGGATGCCTTTATGCTCCTAGAACGTCTGTCTCCTTTGGTCCTTGGACAACTGAAAACGGTCATTGAAAGTTTCCGTGAAACTGGACCTTTTGGGGCGGGAAGGACAGTGAATCTCATCTGTGGGTGGATCTTTGTGCAAATTGCTTCCTAGTGCTGGTAGCACCCCCCTTTCAACGGGGACCCTCTCCTTTTGAAGCCCCCTCATAGAGGCCAACGTAGTTTATGCTTGACCCCTCTCTTGCTGGCACCTGACAGAGCTTCGCATGGACTCAGGACTCTGGTTCACTGTCCAGCCCCCCCTTTAAGGCCCCAGAACGTAGACTGACCCCCTGTGATTCCTTCTGGGGCCCTGGAGCCGTCCTGGGTGGCTGTAACCATTTGACCTCAGCTTCTTGTCAAGCAGTGTCCTTGCGACTCCAACTGCGTTATGATTTCCCCTGAACGCAACACATTTTCCCTCCACTGTCTTCCAAGTTCCAGACCTGGTTTGCCTCTTTTTTCTCAAATTCAACTGAAATGAGGTCCTCAAAAGCCCCCGCGAGGAAGCAGTCTGGTCCGAGAGCAGCTCCCCCTTCTCTGCTCTGCTCCCATCGTTACTGTAGAGGGCAGGGAGAAGCTCCTGCACTGTCTGTCAGATACAAACGCAGTTCAGAGCTGCATCCCTCATCGAAGCGGTTTCTGTGTTAATGAGAGAACATTCTTGCAGCGTCACCTCTGGGTTGGCAGCTGCAGAAGCGGCCCTGCCTTAGAGGCTCCGTGGCTCCTGGACCAGCCTGGATTTGTCCTGGAGTCTGTTCCCCGCACGGAGACTGCTCTCAGGGAGCTCCTGAGCTCAGCCCGCGGCCGACACCCGTGTCCTCGCGTGGCTTCATCCCGAGGCTCTCTGCCACCTTCATCACTTTGGCCGAGAACCAAAGAGAAAATATTGTTTTGATTCCATTCGGGGTCTAATTAGAAACCAAAGTCAATAGAAAACATTTATTAATATAATCCATCAAAGGCAAAAATCTATCCCCGGCAAGGTTCTGATGAAATTATGTGTGTGGCATCGCCGTGAACATAAATTTGGAAATTTCAGAAGGGAAGGCCGGCTAAATGCGTTCCCCTCTCTCCATCTCCCCGCGCTTTCCTCCGTAGTACCCCACGTAGCCTTTTTCAAATAATTTTTTTCACCTAGATTAATTTCCGTGATATGCGTGTGCCTCAAAGACCCAGCCCACGGCCCCCAATTATGGACTCATTAAAGATATTAATACGGACACGTATTTTTAGAAACATAGCTAGTGTTTGTAAAATAAAAATAGTCATCCGGCTTTAAAACCCTGGTTTTAAAGAAAACCGTCAAAGGGCTTTGGGGAAGCGTCTGGAGCAAGGCACGAGGTGACCATTTCAGAGGGGTGTGTGGCCTCTTCTGCTAACGAGGTCCATGTTTTAGAAACTTTCTTCGGGCGGAGCGTGGCTGACTTAGTCCAGGGAACACCACCAGCTGGCACGCAGCGACCCAGATGCGTTGCTGCTTCTGGGTTCCAGCAGTTCTTCTGCAGAACAACTTGGCAGAACGGATTTCCTCCGTGAAACCTCTCGGCACAGCCCGCTGTGGTTATGGTAGAGAGGCTGCTCCTTGCAGGATTTTCTCTTTCTCAGAATATTTAGGCGTCTGTGTGTCGATTTACCTGTCTCCCCACCGAGTACCTGCCCCCGGTCCGATTTGATTAATACTCATTTGATTATTATTAATTTGATTAATACTTGAACATTCTTTTTCATGTTCTTTAAATTCTTTTTAAAATTTATTTTTATGTTATTTTTATAATTTTTGTTTCAGTTTTTCATCTTTTAAAAAAAGTATTTGTTTGTTTGTTTAATCAGTGTTCATGTTGGTACACTTGGGTTTCTTTTCTCAGGTGTGATCTCCCTAGAGTTCCCACCACCAGTTCACCCTGCACCATCACCACAGCCCCTTCTGCTCTTCCTGGCCTCGTTTTGGCATCTCTCCCTCCCCCTCCCCTGCTGAGTGTCTCTGATTTATATTGTCAGTTTATTTTTGTTTTGTTTTGTTCTGTTTTTTATTGTTATCATTTTTTCCCTATCCCTTATTTGGTTCCCCTCTATTCCTCCTATAAGTAAAACCATCCACTAATTTTCTTTCTCCTTCTGGCTTATTTCACTGAGCACCCTCCCTTCTAGCGCCATCCATGTTGCTGTGAATGGCATGAGTTTTTATCCTTTTTCATGGCCGAGTAGTATTCCATTGTGTATATGGACCACCTCTTCTTGAACCAGTCATCTATTTTTGGGCATTTGGGTTGTTTCCAAGTCTTACCTACTATAAATAGTGCTGCAATAAACATAGCAATGCAAGTATGTATTTGAATGAATGTTTTGGGGTCCTTTGGGTAGATTCCAGACATGGCATTGTTCTTCATCGTCTTTATCACCAATGCTGTCCCTTATTGCTGGAACGCTTTTGCAGTTTCATCCTTCAGCTTGGTGTGAAATCTCTTCTCATCCTTTGCAAAATGGTTGGTCATTTGGATGTCAGCTTCGACCGGGCCGTGGGGACTGATTGGCTGACATCAAGCTCCCAAATGATGTTGACTTTTTGTCCTGTGTGTTTTATGTCCACATGGGGAGGAAGAGCACAGTTGGTCGAGTTTGGAAACGACAGACTATTTTAAGGGGGTTTGTTCAGCCTCTTGCTCTGCGGTATGTTTTACAGGTGGATACGAGTGTTTGTTTGCTTTCAACTCTTCCGCCGTGTTTTGCCGTCTTTGGGATCATCCTCTGTTTGTGCATAGTGATTGGAATGGAAAGTGTGTTTGCTCAGAACACAGCACGAGTGGATTGTGGCTTTGCCGGGGCGCTGCAGCTTGGACGGGGAAGGGGGTGAGCTTGGATGAAGAGGGCCTGGTGCCTGCAGGAGTGGATTAGTGTGAGGTGTCCAGCTAGTGCAGTATGTACTCAAAAGATTTCGAGATCCCTGATTGATGAAGACAAAGATTGTTTTAAATTGTGAGCGGCTTAAGCACCTTGCTCAGGTGGGCGTGAGCGAAATGCTAATTTGAGTTCTAAAACAGAACAAAATTAGAAAACACTGCGTCAGAAGCGTTTCCTAAGGCTGGGTCCGGAGAAAGTCCAGCTTTATAGATGTGTTTATATCCTGGATTATGCGTGTGTATTGTTAGCTTCTGACACGCCTGGACACACATGATCTCTATGTCTGTCTGTGGAGTTTAGGAGAAAGTTTGCGGTCATGTGGGCCTTTATGCCCGCCCGAGCTGTTGTCGTGGGTGTCGGTGCAGATGGAGACACTTAGCCACCGCTCCTGTTTCTACTGGATGCACCTAACAGGTCTGCAAGTCGTGGCCAAAACAGAAAACCGCAGGGCTTGAAAAATTGGGGGAAACCAGTGCCTTTCTCACAAAGCTTGGGAAACAAGGACATAAATATGCCACTTGAGCCCAGCGGTTTAACTTTTTCCTGGTTCCGCAATATGGGGTCTCTTATTATTATCTTTCTCCTTCTGACTTATTTCACTGGGCATCATCCCTTCCAGCTCCAACCATGCTGCTGCCGGTGGCAGTAGTTTATCTTTTTGATGACTGTGTAGTATTCCATTATATACATAGACCACGTCTTCTTGACCCACTCATCTGTTCTGGGGCATTTAGGTTGTTTCCTTAACTTGGCTATTGTAAATAATGCTGCAAGATATATAGGAATGTAGAAAACAAAGGCAAAGCGTACTCCTCCAAAACATCTTTGAGGATTCATCTCCAGAAGCAAAGAAAATGAAGGAAAAGGTAAACATCTGGGACTCCATCAAAAGAAGAAATTTCAGCCCAGCAAAAGAGACAGTAACCAAAACAAAGAGACACCCCACAGATGGGGAGAAAATACTTGCACATCGTACAATGGATAAGGGGTTGATATCAAAGTCCGACAAAGCGTTCCCACAACTCAACCAAAACAAAGCAACCCAGCCCCATCAAAAAACAAGCAGAAGAGCTAAAAGACGCTTCTCTAGTCAAAATTTTAAAACACAGAAAAACAGTCCAAGGAGAATCTTCTTCACCCACACATGGATTTTTTTTTTTTTCTGGAAAGAGCTTTTCTAGCAAAGCCAAGCTCTTCAGATGCGCTGGTCTGTTGCTATAGCAACACAAATATTGCCACAGAATGTGAAATGAAACATATACAAATGGTCCATCCCTTGCTCTCTTTCTTGAAGAATTAATTACTGGAACGTGGACATGTACTCACTCAGGTTCTCTTGCTAGAATTTCTTGTTTGCTTCCATTTTAAGAGACCAGCTGAAGAGGAACTTTCTAGGTTGTTGAAGAAGGCTCAGTCCTGGAGAACCTGAGCCCATTTTCATTTTCCTGGCAAGTCTTTGCGGAGAGAAATCAGTACCTCTCCCCGAGTTCATCCCGTCTTGGGTCTCCAGTTCACCAGAAGCTGGAAACGCAGAATCATGTTATTTGTTACATGACTAAAGATAATGAGAAGGGACTGGGGGCAAGAAAGGATATTGCAATTTTTTTTTTTGGTCTCTCATTGAAAAATAAAACAGATGGTACTTATTTAACATTCCCAGATAGATGGCACCCCACCTTCGGTCTGGTTAAGAAAAAATATGATTAAGATGTGATCTGTGAGTTTTTGACAAACCACCTGATACAACACACACTTGGTGTACTCTGCTCATGTGAAATACTTCTAGAAATAGAACGGGCTTTATTTTAGCTGTGCTTGCTTTAAGAGAGGAGTGGGTTTCCTTGAAATATGGTTTCCAAGTTTCAGAGTTAGGGTGTCTGAATGTGTGTTTTGTTCTAACTCCGAAGACGTTCCGGGGGGCCACCGAGGGGCAAAAGAAGGGAACCCCAAATGCCCACCATTCTGGTCGCAGTAATTCACTGCTCCTCCTGGAGACATCTTTTTATCCATGTGAGTGATACTTGTAAAGATTCCTTTTTACGGAATTGTCTTTCGTCTTACTTCTCTTTTCGTGCATAGAGTGCTTTTCAGAGCCGTTATGCATCTCTCTCTTTTTGGCCATGCCAAGATTCCTGGCTTTCAACATGACATTTTCATGGGTATATTTATTTCCACCAGTTCCTGAGGCTGTTCAAATGATTCAGGGCATAAACCATGGAGGCAGGACATTCATATTATTTCTACACCTACAAAATGTCTGGTCTAGGCGACTGATTCATTTCTAGGTTCCTGGATTTCTTTTGCTATAAATGAGGGAGACAGAAATGTCTAGGTGGTGGTTGTAAGAATTTCTTGGATCCAGCAATCTCACTTCCAGGTATATAGTAAAGGAAATGAAAGCATCATCTCAGAGAGAGCTCTCCATGCCATTGTTTGTGACAGGATTATTCACAATAGCCAAGGTCTGAAACAACCTGGAGGGATCAACCAAGAAGATGTGGTATTATGCATGGTGGAATATTACGCAGCCTTGACAAAGGGGGAATGGTGTCATTTGCAATGGTGTTGTTTGCAACAACGTGGACAGACCTCGAAGGCCTTATGCTAAGTGAGATAAGGCACACAGAGAAAGATTGTCTTCACATGTATGTTTGTGTTCACATGTATGTGCAATCTCAGGGAGGGGATTATAAACTCACAGAAGCAGAAAGTGCGATGGTTGAGGGTAAGGAGATGGGCAACGGGGGTAAAAGGCTATGAACTCTCAGTTATAAGATGAACGAGTTCAAGGAACCTAATGTGTAAAAGAGTGACTCTAGTTGACACCGGTGTTTCGTATCATTGAAGTCTGGGAGGAGAGAGCTTGTTCTCAGCCACAGGAGGGGAAAGGTGGTCTGTTTGCTGATGGATGTGGGAGAATCCCTTCCTCATGTAGCTGCGTGTTAAATCACCTTGTAGACGTGATGTCCATTATACATCATTGAAACCAAACCAGGTAAAATCGATGCCTGTAGACCTACCCCTTAAGTATTTGATTTGCCTTTATTCTTCACTCTCCACAGTATTTTTCTAGAGTCAACATGGATTAAATCCAGCATTGATTTTTCAACTTGAAGGAGCAAAATTATAGTCTTACTTGGGGGGAAATCAAAAATAAAGACAGGCAAACCATTTTCAAATGCCTCTGTCTCTCCCCCCCTCCTCCCTCCTCTCCTCCCTAGGCCCCCCTCCCCTATTTATCCATATTGCAAAAGAGGGTGCTTTGAGGGCTGGGCAACAGGACCTGTTTCATTAAAGTTATTCACTTCCCTGCACCCTGGAGGCAGAGTAGAGGATTGTTCATCTTTGTATCATCTTTGTAGACCCTCATGGAGCTGGCTGCGGGCACAGACACCTGCAGAGGAGGCAGCGAGCTGGCACCAGAGTCCAGGACTGCTGCCTTCTCTTGCTCCGGAACCAGCCGCAGCCTGGGGCTGAGTGTGTGTGCACGCCCCAGCGTGAGAAGCAGGGTGTCTCTGCATGGTGGAAGAGGGACAT
This sequence comes from Scalopus aquaticus, assembly GCA_004024925.1. Classification (NCBI taxonomy): domain Eukaryota; kingdom Metazoa; phylum Chordata; class Mammalia; order Eulipotyphla; family Talpidae; genus Scalopus; species Scalopus aquaticus. The sequence continues at coordinate 62,533 of PVIJ01008549.1, forward strand.
CGCCTGCCTGCGCAGTTGCAGGCTGCAGGAAGCTCAAGGAATGCCCGGCACGTAGCTCAGAGGCAGGGCAGAAATGAAAGCTGTTCATAACACGAAGGGCAGTAAAATGCGGCAGTAAGTGCCTGCGGTGTTGGCGCTGAACAGAAATGTAGGGAACGATGCTCTCCCACCCCCACCTTTCGCTCCCTCCCCCCATCTCTCTGCCCAGCAGCTTCGGGCTTTGTGTTCAGCTCCCACCTGCCCAGGAACCTGAGCGATTCTGGAGGCGCTCTTGGGGGCCCAGCTGCACGGTATAGGGGGGTAACCTTTACTGGGTCGAAGCCAACATGGTGGACACCCCAACAGCAAAGAATCACCCAACCCAGACTTGAAGGGCGCCCAGGCTGGTCACGGAGAAACACCTGCTGTACAAAGCTCCCATTTCGCGACGGATGGTCTTGTGACTGGCAGGCAGATGACAGAGGGGTACCCAAAAAGCGTCAGCCGTGAGTAGGCTCGATCGGGCCAGTAACTCAGAAGGAGAAAAACGTGAATTAGAACGGGGAGAGGGGTTTCCCCCTCGGGAGGGCGTGCTGCTGGGTTAGGAGTTTCAACAAGAAGTAAAAGGGACCAAGAGCTTGTCCGGAGCTGGTCATGAATTCTGGGGCGTGACTATTAAGGTTTCTGCAGGTGTAGAAGCCACAGACCGGCTCACTCATGAGAGACTGTGAGTCCAGCGTGGAGAATGTTGAGTCTCGTGCACGACGGAGACTCAGCAGGAGGATTATTTCATGAGCAGCGACCGGCCACCTTCGTCCTCTGAAATGAAGCCCAGTCTGGGTCGTAAAACTCCGGTCCACAAAAATTTCCGTAAACTTGTGACCTCAATAGGGAGCCCAGATTCCTCTCGCTCTTCCTCTTTTTATTCATTTTACCGGTTTTGGGGATTCTTGGTAGGCACGAAACTGTTAAGGGCGAACATACTTTTTGTGCAAAGATCAGAGAAAAAACATCTGAGATCGGTGGCCCGGAACTTTGTTCCAACTCCCCCCTTGCACCGCGAAAAGCCAACAGAGGCAATGCAAAAGTCAGCAAGTCTGGCTCTTTGAGTAAAATTTTAAAAATGCATGCTAGAGTTTGAAATTCATGCAGTTTTCACAGCACAAGAGATTATTCTTGTTGATGTCTTTCAAGCACTTAAAAATGCAAAAAACATTCGGGGCTCATCAGCTGTGTAGCGGGTTATGCCAGAGTTGGCCCTGGTAGATGGGGGTGAGGCTGTTTAGAGAGCACTGGGTGTTAGGTGGGCTTGTGTGAGGGCAGAAATGAGTCTGAAAAGGAGCTTTGCTTTCTGCTTCATCCCCTGCACGTGGTCTAGGGGGCTTCTCTGAAAGAAAAAGAAATAGGGTTTCCCATTCAATTGTAAAAGTCTATTCCAGTCATCTGCCCTGGGAGTGTTGAGGGCGATGCATTTTTGCATATTTACTTGAACTTCCAGAAATGAGGTTTCAAGTAAGTTTCAACCATCTGTTGAATTGTTGGGTATTTAATACAAAGCTATGGGTCCAATGAACCGGTGAAGGGGCGGGATTTGTCGAGAGTAGCCATTGTCTAATGCGTTTAATTGAAGGTGCAGGGATGAGTGTCATCTCTGCTTACTTGATGTCCAGTGTTAGCACCTGGACAAAGTGATATCTTTCCACAAACTATTACGTGGATGTTTTGAATCTTGGACAGCCCACCTAGCCTGGGGCAAGGGGATGTGAAGATGGTTAGGCACTGTGTAATGTCCTAGCTTTCTGGGGGTGATGGAGCTTGGAAGAGCTGAGACAAGGTTGGCTCAATCCTGGAGGAAGAGACACTGGCAGTTAAAATCTTGGAACCCAGTCTCATTTGTGTTTGGCTACTCTCGACAAATCCCACCCCTTCATGTGTTCATTGGACCCATAGCTTTGTATTAAATACCCAACAATTCAACAGATGGTTGAAACTTTTTTTTTTTTTTTTAAGATTTATTTATACATACAAGCTGGGGTACAGGCCAGAGGCGTGGGGCGGCGAGAGAGTTCACCAGAGACAGAGTGGGGAGCAGAACAGGCAGATCAGAAGTACACTGCTGAGGGGAGCAGCGGGCGAGGCAGGAGAGGTCTGCCGCGCCATGTGGGATTCTCCCCGGCTGGGCGTCGAACTCGCATCGCTGCTGCCGACAGCTCCACAGCGCAGCGCTTAACCGCTGCGCCACCGGGAAGGCCCAGATGGTTGAAACTTACTTGAAACCTCATTTCTGGAAGTTCAAGTAAACATGCAAAAATGCAACGTCATCCGGGCTAAGGTGTTGTAGATCGAGAACTGTCCTTTCTTCTGATGAAGGTCTGAGATAATTCCTTTCAATGTCATTTTCACTTCCACAGCTCCTCTGTTGTAAGACACACGCTAATTTCATACATGGTCCTGAGAGTGAAATGCAGTATTTGAATGTCAGATGTGTCAAGGTGAGAATTCCCTCATGTACATTCACAGGAGCAGAAAGGACAACAGGGATTATGGCCTGCAAGACCCTTTTATGTTACGGCTTCATTTTCTGTCTAGATGCACTAATATGGTTATTTCCAGCGGGTAAATGGAGTCCTAGATGCATAGAGGGTTTTACTGAGGTCGCACAGAGGCTGTGTGTGTGTGTGTGTAGGGGATTCTAGCAGCTGAAACAAATCAGAACAAGTGAAGGACCCAGAGGAGGGAAGTGTCCTTCTGAGGCCCGTGAAGAATACTACAGGTGTGGCTGACTGCCAGGTATGTTTGCCCCAGAAGGTATTTGAACCTTGAGTTCATCCCTCTTCTGGGACAATCGTCTTCCAGGTGCTCAGAGTTTGCAGCTTTGAGTTGGTGCCAGTGCAAAGCAAATAGGGGAGCTCACTGGGAGTTTTTCCTGAACTGGAGCTCAGCCACGTGACACCCAACTGCAGGGGGATTTGGGAAATGAGTCTTGCCTTTTGCTCAGAAGAAGAGAAAGCTATAACGCTTTGGGTTTCCCTCCTTTCCTCCTTAACCAAGCCCCTTCTCATCTTTCCCCCGCAAAAGGAAAAACAACCAAGATCCGGGGTTTGGGTGATGATAATGATCTTTTCCCTGCCTTCCCACAATCCTTCATCCCTCTGCAGCTTCTTTTAATTCCAATGCCACAAGACAGACTATTCCGAATTTCATTTCCTGCGAGTTTATGATAGCACTCTTTAAATTATTCAGAGTCATATTTCTTCCCACGCTGGGAATATTATCATTGTTTTAATCTCCTAGCCTATTGTAGTGAATGTATAATATTTTAGTACCTTGAAATCCGCATACCCTGGTTCTGACGCCTGCTTCAGTGTGTGTAAGGGGAGGAGTTGCTTGCCCGAGATGTAGAAGCACGTTCGTGCATTCCACCCACACACGGCAGGTTAAAAATCCATGACCGTGATAGGAAAAAAAGCAAGTTGTAAGTAGCCAGTGCTAGCAGAAAATTGGCTCATTTGAACAAGTGACTTGCAGAATAGATGAGACTGCCAACGACGGTAGAGAGGTTCAGCTTTCCCTTTTCCCTGTGGTACTCTCTGAATACATTTTATGTTTCTGATGCTGGGATGTGAATAAAAGCCCATCACTGCCAACTGCTGGGGAATCTGCCAGGCTCATGGGCGGGCGGGAGCTGTTCTTCTTGCTTCACTTTGTTATTGAAATGTCCCAGCAAAGGTTCCAAAGCCAGAGCATCCAGCAGGTTGGACTTGTGCTAATCTCATTCAGCCTGTTGCTGTGAAATTTTTTTTAAATAGCGAATCAATTATCCAGATGTCTTTGTAGGGCTGTGACTAGGCGTAGCAGTAACAGGATCTCCTCAGGGACCACAAGGACAACTGTGATCATCAAAGATAAGGGATTCAAAATGCAAATGTTGATGTGATAAGCCAAAGACCCTAATGATTCCACACAGAGACCGTTAGGGCTAATAAAGGAATTCAGCAAAATTGCAGGGTGCAAAGTCAACACACAAAAATCTGTTGATGGAGATACACTGACAAAATGAAAAGGAATCAAGAAAACAATCCCAATTAAAAATGCATCAGGAATAAAATACTTAGGAATTAACGTAACCAAGGAGGTGGGAAAACTGTACATGCAAAAATACGAAACGTTGATGAAGGAGATGAAAGGAGACACAAATACATGGACAGAAACCCGTTCTCATGAGTTCGAAGATGGACTAGTGTTCCAATGGTCATTGAATCTACAATTTCAGTGGCATCACTGTCAAAACTGCAATGGCAGTTTTTTGTAGGGAAAAAAATCCTTAAATTCACAAGGAAACTAAAAGGATCCTGAGGATTCAAAATAAACTTGGAAAAGAACAAATTTGGAGTCCACACCTTTACTAATGTCCAAACATATTACAAAGCAACAGGAATCAAAAGGGTGTGGTGCTGATGTAGGCACAGATAGAAGACCAGTGACAGAGAATTGAGAGTGATCCCTAGTGTTTATGTTCAAATGATCTTCTATAAGGGATCCAAAACCACACTGTGGCAAAAGATCATCTCTCCCACAAATGGTTTTGGGAAAACTGTGTGGCCCCATGCAAAAGAATGAATTTAGACCCTTAATTCACACCATATACAAAAGTGAACTCAAAGTGGATTGAAAACCTAAATGTAAGACCTAGAGCTGTAAACATAGAATAAAACCTAGAGGGAAATCCTCTGGATTGGATTTGGCAGTGATTATTTAGTGAGGACACTAAATGCTTATGTATGAAAAGCAAAAATTGAAATATGGGACTACATCAAACTTAAAATCTTCTGCCCATCAAAGGAAGCAGACACCAGAGTACAAGTGGAAGAAAATATTTGCAGACCAGATATTTGATGATGTTATTAATATATAATATGTATAACATATAATAATTATCTAACATATAAAAATATATAATATTTATATATGAAAATGTAAAATATAAATATTGATAAAATGTTATGCTATATTTTAAAATATAATAAGTTATTAATATATAATAACTTCCTTCTATTCAACAACAATAACCACAAAATAACCTGAATTTAAAAATGGGCAAAAGACTTGATTCCACATTCCTCCAAAGAGGATAGAGAAATGGCCACAGGCATATGCAATGTCACTAATCATTAGAGAAATAATCAAAACGACAATAAAATCTGGTCTCACATCTGTAAGAACGGGCACTGTTGAAACAACACAGAACAAAATGAAAAATCCAGACAGTAGCAAGTGTTGGCAGAGATGTGGGGAAATTACCACCTTTGTGCCATTGGCAAAAGTGTGCATTTGTACAGCCATTTTGGAAAACAGTATGGAGTTTGCTCCCCAAATTAAAAATAGACCTGTCGTTTATCCCAGCTGTCCAAACTCTGGGCATATATAACCAGAAGATTTGAAAGCAGTTTCTCAAAGAGAGATTTGAATTATCAAAAAGAGCCATGGTATGGAAGAAACCAAAGTTCCATTGGTGTATGAACCGGTAAAGAAAATGTAGCATATACAGGTAGGAATAATTTCATTCTTAAAAGAAGGGAATCCTGAGGCACTTTATGGGTCAGTACCCCGAATTCCACTCATATGAGGGGTGTACATTTGTCAGAGTCATAGAAACAGAGCCGAAGGCAGCGGGGAGGTGGGGAGTTGAATTCGTTTTTGGTCCGTGGGCATAGTTTGGTTTGGCCAGAAGGAAAAGGTTCTAGTGATTTATTGCAAAAGAATGTAAATGTGCTTAACACTTTAATTATGGACTTGAAACTGGATAAGATGGGATTTTGTATTACTGACATTTTTTTTTTTAAGATTTATTTATTTATGCATACAAGCTGGGGTTTAGGCCAGAGGTGTGGGGGGTGAGAGGATTCACCAGAGACAGAGTGGGGCACAGAACAGGCGGAACTACTGACATCCACTGCTGAGGGGAGCAGTGGGGAGATAGGAGAGGTCTGCTGCACCCTGTGGGAAGCTCCCTGGCCAGGGATCGAACTCGTGCTGCAGTAGCTGCCGATAGCTTCATAGTGCTGCGCTTAACCCATTGCACCACCAGGGAGGCCCTATACTACTGAGATTTTTGATGGTGGGTTTGGCCTGGGTACTTTCCATATTGGGTGCTGGCTTTTGGATTTAGCAATCGCTTTTCTCAATAACAGTACCCCACTTTTACAAAAATGTGCTAAGAGGCCTAAGGAACAGGGTATACATCAACAAAATCTCAGGGGGATGGTGATATTGATCAACTGCCAAGAACCCAGAACGCTGGAGAATTAGCTATTACTATCAGTCTGGAGTATGTATCACACCATCACTATAAACATACGTAGCTAAAAAATACACACAAAATGGCAAATAAGATCGAGACTCTGAAGCTTCATATATTTGGAGGCAACTTTTGAGTCATCCTACCAAGATTCCACGTACTCCTTTGGAAAACGTTTCCATCCCTTAAGTGTTGTGGGAGCCGAATAGCTCTTCTGGGCATTTATAAAGTCTGCAGGGAGTTTTAAAACCCTTTCATTCTTCCTGGAGAACTGGGTTGCTAGTTTCTACTTAAAAACTTGTGATTCTGTAGTTCCTAGCACTCAGCTGTCTTTTAAAGGCATCCAGCAATGCAGTTGCATTGAAATTTTATGGAAAGCAAAAAAAAAAAAAAAAAAAAGCCAATAGAGGTTTTACTTTGGTGTTTTTAGTGAGTAGATGGAAGAGAGAGAAAGAAAGGAAGAGAGAAAAAAGGAAAGAGAAAGATAGAAGATGAGTGGATGGGTGATGGATGGATGGATGGATGGAGGATGAATAGATGATGGTGGATGGATGGATGATGGATGGATGGATGGATGGATGGATGGATGGATGATGGTTGGTTGGATGGATGGATGGATGATGGATGGATGGACAGATGGAGGATGGATGGATGGATAGATGATGGATGGATGGTGGATGGAGGATGGATGGATGAAGGATGATGGATGATGATGGAAGCATGATGGATGGATGATGGATGGATGGATGGATGGATGATGAAGGATGGATGGATGAAGGATGATGGATGGATGATGGATGGATAATGGATGGATGGACAGATAGAGGATGGATGGATGGTGGATGGATGGGTGGATGATGGATGAATGGATGATGGAGGATGGATGGATGGATGGATGGATGATGGTTGGATGGATGGATGGATGGATGGATGGATGTAGGTAGATGGTCAGACACAGGTACAAGTACAGAGATTTAGTGAAGCAAATATCTAAATAATTTTAGGAAGAAAAGTTTTCTGTTCCAAGTAAGCATCACTAGAAATGAAGGTGGAAATTACTATTCACTTGCCTTCATTTGGGTTTCTCCATAATTTGACATATCATTCGGGAATCGAATATAAGTGGCTTGTTTGGAGCATGAAATCAGGTCAGTGGGAATGGGAGGTAAGTCCACAGAAAAAGCTTGAGGGTCAAATCTGTCCTAATAGCTACCCCAAATTTTCTAATAGCTACATTTTATAAATGTGGGGGAAAAGCAGCAGTTGTTCATTTTATCACATATTTTACTTATCCCAGCACATCTAAAATATTTCAACATGCAGTCAATATGAAATTATTAATGTGTGGCGTTGCATATTTTGTATCGTCTTAATGAGTTGTGTGCATTTTATGCCTTAGCGCATTTGGGCTCAGCGGGTCCATGCTTGGAATTCTTGATAGTGTGGTCACCCTTGGCAGCACACTCAGCCGTGCAGCAGTGGGGTCAGTGCTCTTCAGCCAGCTTTCTTTGGAGCTTCATTCGGCTGGGCTGATGCTAGAACTCATCTTGGAACTGCTCTCGGGGGCAGCAGGCCAGCTGGCCTGTCTGTTCACCAAGTCCAGTCCTGCGGTGGCCAAGGGCTGCTCTCGGGGATGTCCCTTCTGTCACTTCTAACCCACCACTGGAGAGAAAAGAGGAGTCCAGCGGCTGGGAAGCCCGCTTGGGAAGTGGCTCGATGCCGCTGGACCATAATACTAGAAGGCAGAGGAGGGCACCTGCCGAGTGACTCAGCGCCCTTTAACCGGAGACCAAGGGCAGCTCTCACACAGAGATACGTGCTCCCTGCAGGAACTAGAGCAAGATTCTCAAGGTTTTTCAGGTTCGAAGATTCCGTGTGTGCCTTTGGGAAACACTCTCCTTGTTTAAATGCCGTTAGAACGAAACGGCTCTTCTGGGCATTTCGTCGAAGTCAGCAGATGATGGATTCGTCTGCCTGGTTCTTTCCCGGGAACTGGTTTGCTCTTTTCCGTCTTCAAGTCCTCGATTCTGAGAACGCCTGTCGCTTCCACCTCTCCTGGAGCTTAGCTCTGCAAACTTGTTGCAGGTTTACTGGAAACACAAAAAACATCTGCCAGCTCAAAGCGTTTCCTTTTAACTTGGTATTTTTCCATGATCGATTGAACCATAGTCAAGCTCACAAAGAGCCTTTGTATCATTGAGTCTCTTTGTTGGCTTTGGTTCCAGTGAGACCATTCTTGACATTTCTTTGGCTACATCGGCTCTTGGTGTAAACTGTTTATGGTGAGGCTGAGGCTAGGGCACTTCATATCTGTATCTCTTTATCTAGCTACTGCCTGAGCATCTAGCCATCTTTCCATCCACCCATCCATCCATCCAACCATCCATCCACCCACCCACCCATCCAACTCTTTTTCTACCCACCCATCCATCCATCCATCCATCCATCCATCCATCCATCCATCATCCACCATCATCCATCATCCATCCATCCATCCATCCTTCATCCATCATCCATCCATCCATCCATCCATCATCCGTCATCCATCCTCCATCCATCATCCACCATCATCCATCATCCATCCATCATCCATCCATCCATCCATCCTTCATCCATCATCCATCCGTCATCCATCCATCCATCCATCCATCCATCCATCCATCCATCCATCCGTCCATCCATCCATATCTATGAATAGTTCAAAGCAAATACTGAGTCACACCTGCACACCTCAGTTGCCTTGTTATTATGGCAGCTTGTCTCTGTTCCTTAAATAATAGACAGGACCTTCTTGTGTGGATGTTGTCTAGTTGTTCCTCGTCGATCTTCAACTGAGAGATCAAACCATCAAAAGAACAGGATGTGCACACCATGGAGTTGATTTTCCATCCATGAAGCTCGCTCCCCATGGTGAGAGGGTCTCCATAAAATAGTTGTGCCCAGTGAGAACGGTGCAAATCCCCCACACGTGGATCCTGTAGGGCAAACAAGCACTTGGACTTGGAAGCTGCAGAGAGCCCGTACATCCAAGGGCCTGGGGCGAGACTTTGAAGCCAGACCGGTGGTGTTATTTCAAAGCGCACCTCCTGTGTGCGTGAGGCTGAGTAGCTGTGTGCCATGGAGCTTAACCAGGTGCCCTTGCCCCGGTTCGCAAAACACAAACCTTCAGCAAAGTCCCAGCTATACTTTCTAGGAGGCACCATCCCGGGCCAGGAAAGATGGGCCAAAGGGACAGAGGCAGGAGATGTGATTCCTCAGCACGGGGCTGGAAGTTGGGCGGACAGCAGTGACCGAATAGCAATGGCCTTCTTCTGTGTCGCTCGTGACGCCCTGCAGTAGATTGGGCCGATGGAGGAAATGGAGGGTCTCAGGAAGGGTGCTCCTTCACATGGACTGCCCTCCCGGCAGCGATATGGGCTGCCTTCTGGACGTGAAGACGAGATTAAGATAGGCGGGCACGGGCAGGATTATGAGTGAAGGCAGTGTGTAAAGTGGTATCTGTAAGGAAAACACAGTGACCAAAGAACTCTTGGAAAACGCCATCAAACTAGGATCACATGGAATCCTGGTCTAAGAGAAGTAATGTCATTTTTTTTTTTCAGATTGATTTATTTGTGCATACAAGAGCTGGGGTGCATGCCAGAGGCGCTACTATTTTGGATGCTTACTTAGAGGCTAGCGTAGAAATAAATGTCTTGGAAGGCTGGAATTCACTGGCTGTTTTCTTGGGGATAATCCAGTCTCTCTTTTTATTTTAAAGATTTATTTATGCATACGAGAACTAGGGGTTAGTCCAGAGGTGCGGGGGGGTGAGAGGATTCACCAGAGACAGAATGGGGAGCAGAGCAGGCTGATCCACTGAAATCCACGGCTGAGAGGAGCAGCGGGGAGACAGGAGGGGTCTGCTGCGCCCTGTGGGAAGCTCCCTGGCCAGGGATCGAACTCGTGCTGCAGTGGCTGCCGCTAGCTTCATAGTGCTGAGACTCAACCCCGGTGCCCCCAAGGAGACTGCAAGTATTGTCATCTTCTGGGACTTTTTACCACCATCTGAATATTGCGCTGAAGTTGCAGTGCCACTCTCTCAGATGTTAGCATTGAACGTCTTCTGCTCTTGCCTCGAGCTCCTCTCTTTGAGGTGGTGATGAAGGCTAAACCTTTCCGATCAAAACTTTTATGCCTATTAACATGGTTCTTCAGGTTAATTCAGGTCTGTCAGGGTAGATTTTACATCTCTTTTCCTAGATGAGATCTATGATTACAGGGAGCTGAAGATTATCTGACATGTGGGTATTTTACTAAATATATTCCATGTCAGCCACTTTTCTGGATCTCGACTTTTTCGCTCATGATCAAAAATTCTCCCTGGAATATTTTCGTGGACTCATTCCTTATTGAAGTCTGAATCGATTCCTTGTAATAGACCCTTTTACAGGAACCATCTAAGACGTGGTTTTTTTGTTTTTGTTTTTTTATATATATATTTTTATTGTTATTTATGTTTTTTTACATTTTGTATTCCCCTTGGGTAGCCCACCACCAATTCACCCGTGATCCATCTCCATGGTCCCTTGCGTTCTTTTCTATTCCATTTTGTGCCCTTTCCCTTCCCTCCCTCCGGCTCCCTCCTCCCCCCCTCCCCCCACTGATTGTCTCTCTCCCACCCGGCCTCCCTATAGTCCTGTTATAAGTGAAACCATTCGATATTTTTCTCTTTCTTTCTGGCTTATTTCACTGAGTATGATCCCCTCTAATTCCATCCATGTCGCTGCAAATTGCATGTGTTTATCTTCTTTCCATGCTGAATAGTACTCCATTGTGTATATGTACCACAT